>PVLD010001015.1:0-40285 GCA_004027595.1 Dinomys branickii | reverse complement strand
TGAAACAGATTCAAACAGATATCGAGCAAAAATTAAAAGTTCCATTGAAAGCTGGAAAAACTGCTTGAACAAAGATAAAGACAGACTTTCAGAACTTGAAGACAGTATTGTAGCTAATCATCAGGAAAAGAAGGATATCTTAACAATAACAATGAACCACCAAACAACATGAATGACATAAAAGTTATTTTTTCAGAAGTAATAGCAGAAAAAGTCATAAGGATGGAGAAACAATCTGACATATATGAGTGAGGCATATAGAATTCCAACTAGCCATAACCAAAATAAATCTACACCCAGACACATACTAATCAAGATCCCAGGAATTCAGCACAAGAGCAGAATATGGTAGTACACACCTGCAATCCTAGCACTCAGGGGACTGAGGCAAAAGGATTATTGTAAGTTGGAGACCAACCCGGACTACAAAGTGAGTTTAAGGACATCCTGAACTGTATAGCAAGACCCTGTCTCAAAAAGAAAAAAAAAAGCTATTAGATGAAAGAAACAGATCACCTATAAAGGAAAGCCCAACAGAATAATGATAGATTTCTCAATAAAAAAGATCAAGTCAAGAAGAGCTAAGAGTAGATTATTTAAAGTCCTGAAGAAAAACAACCTCTAACCCAGATTGATGTACCCTGCAAAACTATGCTTTGAAATTAATAGAGAGATAAAATATTCCCACAACATAGAACAGCTGAAGAAATTTATAAGCACCAAACCAAACCTACAAAGAGTATTAAAAGATATTCTAGAAAGAGATTAAAATGACCAAAATTTCAATAACAACAATAGGAAGGGACCACCAACCAGTGCAAATAATTAAACAGAGAGAAAAAGAATGAACCAAGAGCAAGAAAATAACATGAAAAAGGTAAGACAATGTATATCATTTATAATCATCAACATAAACAGTTTCAATTCACCAATAAAAAGACAAAAATGGGAAGAGTAGATCAAGAAACAAAATCCAAATGTATACTGTATATAAGAAACACATTTACCTCAAATGGAAATTCATAGACTGAAAGTCAAAGGATGGAAAACAATACTCCATAAGACAGGAACCCAGAAAAATGCAGGGGTAGCTATTATGTTTGCAGACAATGTGAAATTCAAATGAAAAATGATCAAAAAAGAAGGTCACTACATAATTGTTAGGGAAAAACTGCAAGAGGAAGAGCTAACAATCAAAAATATCTATGCACCAACTAGAGGAGCACCAACTATACAAGACACATTTCCACAGATGTGAAAAATCAAACAAGAAGTAACACAATCATAACGGGATTTGAACACTCAATTGTCACAAATGGCTAGATCAACTAGACTAAAAAATCAGCAAAGAAATAATAGGACTAGACCAAACTTGTGAACAAAGGGATATGGCAGACCTTCACAGCGTGTTCCACCCAGCAACATCAGCACACACATTCTCAGATGCACATGGGGCATTCTCTAAAATAGACCATATACTACCAAATAGAACATGGTTGAGTAAAAGCAAAGGAATTGAAATTATCCCATGCATGTTATTTGACCATAGTGCAATGAAATTGGAAGTTAATGACAAAAGAAATTGCAAAGCCTCCATAAACACATGGAAAATAAATAACACTCTCATGAATAACCAAAGGGTCACAGATGAAATTAAAGAAGAAATTAATATTTCCAATCAGAAAATGCAGATACAACTTAAATAAACCCATGAGATGCAATAAAAGTCGTTTTCAGACACAAATTTATGGTGGTGAAGTCCCACATCAGGAAAACAGAATGAGCACAAATAATCTTATACCTCAAACTTCTAGAAATAAAAGAGTAGATCAATCCCCAAGCCCAAAGAAGGCAGGAAATAATGAAAATCAGAGCAGAAATTAATAAAATAGAGACGAACAAAAAAAAAAAGAATTAATGAGTGGAAGAGTTGGTTCTTTGAAGAATAAATAAAATTGATAAACAGCTAGCCTACCTTATCAAAAAAAGATGGAAAAAACATGAAATAAGGAATACAAAGGAAATCATTACAGATCCTGTAGAAATTCATAAAATCATTAATTAAAACTTTGAAAATCTTTACTCTATGGGATGTAACACAAGTGAGAATGGACAGATTCCTAGACACATACGAATTACCAAAGCTCAATTGAGAAGATACAGAAATCCTGAAGAATTCAATATCAGCAAATAAAATGGAAATTGTAACAAAAAAAGTTACTGACAAAGAAAAGCTCAGGTACCAACAGACTCAGAGCTGAATTCTCTAAGAATTTTAGAGAAGATTTAACATCAATTCTTCTCAAACTCTTCGATGAAATTGAAAACGAAGGAATTCTCCATAACTCATTCCTGGAGGCAAGTATTATGCTGGTACAAAACCAGAGAAAGACCCAGCCAAAAAAAGAGAACTGTAGGCCAATCTCCTAATGAATATAGATGCCAAAAGCTCAATAAAATACCATCAAACAGAATGCAGCAAATCATCAAGAAGATTATACATCATGACTAAGTGAGATTAATTCCAAAAAATTCAGAGATGGCTCAGTATACACAAATCAACTAATGTAATGCACGATATAAACAAATGCAAGGACAAAAATCACATTATCACTTCAATAGATGCAGAAAACGTTTTTGGTAAAGTTCAACACTCACTCATGTTAAAACCCTATGGAAAATAGGCATAGATGGTCTTTACCTCACTCTGATCAAAGCCATCTGTGATAAACCAATAGCCAACATTAGACTAAACAGACAAAAACTGAAAGGTTTCACTTTAAAATCAGGAACAAGACAAGGATGTCGACTGTCACCACAGCTATTCATTATAGTCCTGGAAATATTAGGCAGAGAAATTAGGCAAGAGAGAGAAATAAAAGAATTAAGGAGAGGAAAGAAAGAAGTGAAATGATCACCATTCACAGATGACATGACACTACCTGGAAGACCACAAAAACTCCATCAAAAGGCTTATAGATTTAATAAGCAAGTTCAGCAGTGTAGCTGTACACAAACACAACACTCAAAAATCAATAGTATTCCCGTACATGCAAAAAAAAAAAAAAAAAAACCGAGAGAGAAATTAGAGAAATCACATCTTTCATCATGGCATCTTTTAAAAAAATGAAATACTTAGAAATCAATCTAACAAAGGAAGTAAAAGAACTGTACAGTGAAAATTACAATCCTCTGAAAAAAGATATCAAAGAGGTTTTCAGAATATAGAAATAATCTCCTTGCTCATGAATACTAGGAACCAACATTGTTAAAAAAAAAAAAAGGCCATACTCCCAAAATTGTACAGATTATATGCAATTCTAATTAAAATACCACTAGTATACATTCTAGGTCTAGATAAAACATTCCTAGAATTCATCTGGAACCAGAAAAGGCCTAGAATAGCAAAATAATCCTGGGCAACAAAAGCAAGGCAGGAGGCATCACAATCTCTGACATGAAATTATACTAGGAGGCTACTGTGAAAAAATCAGCATGATAATAGCAAAAACGACCTGAGGATCAATGGAACACATTAGAAGATATGGATACAACCACAAACACACTCACCCACCTTATCTTTGACAAAGAGACAAACATGTTTAACAAATGGTGCCCAAGAAACTAGCTTGTCACATGGTGAAGAGTAAAAATAAAGACGTGACTATCACCATGCACTAAAGTCAAAATGGATCAAAGATCTAAATGTTAAAACAGAAATGCCAAATCTACTGGAGGAGAAAGTAGATAGAAATCTTGAAGACATAGGGTTAGGTAGAGAGTTCATGAACAAAAACCAAACTGCATGGGAAATATTTCAAAGAATCAACAACTGGGATCACATCTTATTGAAATGTTTTTGTTCATCAAAAGAAATCACAAACAAAGCAAAAAGTAAACATAAATTGGGAAAAAATTTTAGCCAACTATCCACCAAAACAGGACTTCTATCCAGAACATATAGAGAATTTTTTTAAATCAGACCTCCAAAATTCAAAGACCGAACTCAAAAATTGGCATCTGAGATGACATACACAGTTCTCAGATGAAGAAATGCAAATGACAAATAAATATATGTAAAAATTTTCAACATCATTGATAATTCAAGAAATGCAAATCAAAACACTGAAATTCCATCTCATCCCAGAAAGAATGGTTACCATGAAGAAATCATCCAGTTGCAAATGGTGAATTGTTTGGGTAAAAAGGAACATTTCTCCATTGCTGGTGGGAGTGTAGATTGGTGAAATCACTGTGGAAATCAGTGTGGAGATTCCTCAAAAAACTAGGATTAGAGGCTGCACTTTACCCAGCTATTCCTCTTCTGTATATTTTCCCAGAAGAATTGAAAACATCATCACATAGCTATATATATATATATACACACCCATGTTTAGACCAGCACAATTTGTCATAGGTAAATACTGGAAGCAACCCAAATGACCATCAACTGAGAAATGGATACAGAAAGTTGTGGTATTTTCATACAATGGTGTATTACTCATCTATAAGGAAAGATAAACTTGAGGCTTTTATAGGTAAATGGATGCAACTAGAGACCATATTCATAAATGAAATAAATTGGATTCACATATGAAAGAATTAGATTCTTTCCCTAGTTAAAAACCTGAAAGAGTAAATAAAACCCAAATTTTACAACAGATATTATGAAAGGGAAAGCAATTGCACAAAGGAAGAAATAACTGGGATGAGGAAAAGGAAAAAATGAAAGTAAGAAACAAGGGAAAAAATATATAGAGAAAAGGATACCTGGGATAAATGTACTGCTGATGTCTAATGTTTAAGTTTTTTAACCAATTTTGCATTCTTATATCTGGTAATCTGAACAAATAATTTGAAGAGAACAACATATAATATAATAACCACTGGTGAATTCCTACCATCTTGTTTAGTGAAGCTCTGTATTGTTTCTAAAATGTTTTTCTCATTCTTTTTTATTCTCTTTAATTATTTGATTAATCTTGCATTCTTAGATCTGGTAATCTGAATGACTTCATTGGAAAAAAACATACATAATGTAACAATCACTGTTAATTCCTATCATTTTGTTTTGAAATCCTGTATAATTTTTATTGTTTTTGCTTTTTTCATTTTGGTCTACCTTGTTACTATTTTGCTATTAGTTTTTTTGATACTCGTTAAATAAAGAAAAAGTCTGAAGCACTGTTCACAGTAGGTAGGATGTAGAAAGAACCTAAATGGCTATCAGCCTATGAGTGGATCAACCTGAGGCAGTACCTAGATACAATAGACTACCGTTCAGCTTTAAACAAAAGAGAAATTCTGCAGTATTTGAATGGATGATTCTTGAGGAAATTATGCCATATGAAATAAGTTTTTCACAAGAAGACTTGATTCCACTAAAACAAGGTATCTAAAAGAGTCAAATTAATACAGTCAAACAAAGGAATGATGATTTTTAGGAAGTGGGAGGAAGAGAAAATAAGAGTTAATCAAAGGGCTTAAAGTTTCAGTTAAGATGCATAGATTGCAGTAATCTCCACAGTGCTGTACCTATAGTCAGGTCTATATTGTGTGTATAAAATTTGCTAAGAGGCCACATCATAGATCTTGTCTACGTATTCTCACAAAAATGTAACCAACTAAAAATTATTTTTAAATATGACTGCTTATAGTCATTTGCTGAAATTGACATACTATTTTTTGGTCCTACTTAGACATACACAAGCATATATATGTCCCCACAAGGACAAGTGTGATCTAGCATCTCCGGGCTGTCTTATTCTGTATTCTACTAATCTCTGTAATATGTATTTGAATGTCTCTTTTCTTCAGCATATTATGATGACTTCAACAAAATGTAAATACATAAGTTTCTCTCAAGCTGAAAAGTTTTCTTTTCCTTACCTTGAAAATATCTACAGAGCTTACAGTACATTCAAGATTGAAATTTCATACAATTTTCTTAAAAAATCAAGAAGTCTGTGATTGGCTTACTCCAAATTACCAATTCTCATAGTATCTTTAGTTCTGCTTTGTAGCATACTTTATATTTATCATTGTTTAATTAATTTTATGAGGAAATTTATTTTATACAACCTGTAATTTCCGTGCCCACAGTGAATGTATCTGACTTCCTTTCCCCTCTGTAAAGCCACCTAGATCTCCAGTCCTCATTATTATGCCTTTCTACTAAATAGGTCTCAACAAATGTTTACTGAGTAATGGCCAATGACTGGAAAATCAGCAACCCCCAGGTCCTAGCCCATTTTCCAACCCTGAAAGATTTACTTTTTAAGAAAAAGACAGCAAAGTGAGAGCAATTCAGTAAAAGAAAAGTATCTCTCTCCACCCCTTTATTTTTATAGTAAGTCTTCCAGAAAATTTGCCTGTTATCAATCCAGGTTTATGTATTTTTCATCTACTTACTGTCTTGACTTTAAAAGATGAGAAAAAAATCTTGTTATTAAAAAAGTCAAGATGTTCTTCTATCTGAAATCGTTTTGATCTGTTCTTTAACAATCTTGACCTAAAGGAAGTATAAGGAGAAAAAAATATATATTTTTACAGAAGTACATTTGAGAAGAGCTTTGTACCTTCCAAAAGTTCTTCAGTTCTAAGTAGCTGTTCTGTAACAAAAACCCACCAGGCAAATGACCTCTTGAGTGACAATTTGTGTAAGAACAAGTTTTTACTTAAGAGAAAAAGTCATATTTGCTCCACTTTCATGGTTAACTTAACTCTCATGGTTGTCACTGCTCTGCAGTCTTGTAAACAAGCAGATGAGCCGACTGGGATTCATTTTGGAGATCATTAGAAAAAGCCGAGATAGACTTAGTGAAATTTTAAGTCAATACTTAATCAAGAGAACACATGCCGAAAGAGACACTAGGATTTTTTCATCTGCAAACTAAATATCAGCTTCAGGTCCACGACTGTAAAGGAGTTGATTCTTTAACTCCCTATTGACACAGGCTAAAATTTACCACTGAAGTCTTATTCCTCTATTACGCAATTAGTGTATTATTAAAAATTCATGGCAGGGTCAGTCTTATGTTGATTTATCTAATCAAGTTAGCTCCTTTCAATTACATATAGGAGCTTTATATTCATTTCTATGGAAGATTTTTGAGGATGGAAAAGGTATTTTTTCATACCATGAACCATAGTATCTATGACCACATCGTTTTTGTTGTTTTGTTTTGTAGCTTTTAATCTTTCATAAAACTTGCTGTCAGACTCCGCCAAAATGGCGCCCATGCTTTTTATCCCTGCTCCGCTCCTTCGCTCGCTCACTGTCTCTCACAGGTGTCTGTAAATAAGCAGTTTTTTTCCTTAACACATCCAGAGACTGTGCTTAACGCTTTCTGAGAAGGAACTGGGCTGTCAGTTACTGAAGAAAAGGAAAACACTTTTGTGAAAGCCAAACGTCATGATGTTTATAAAGTTCATTTGGATTAGAAGGTAATAAAGTGTTTTCCACTTGTATTTCAAACTCTTGAGTCCACGAATTTGACCCAGTCCTTCCTCTTTCAGTGTTTGTATTTACAAGGAAAGTGCAGTCTTTTATAAGAATCTGGCAATTCTGATTTCAGTTTTAGCCAAAAGCAGATAATTCAGAAATATAAACTAATTTTTACAGGGCTAAATTTAGTAATTATTGAATAATTTGTTTCAGTTTAGTTTTCTTATTATCTAGGATCCACTGACAGCCAGGCAATATAAAAGATAATGAGGCTGACACATTTACTGCTAGTGAGCATAGTAAATGAAACAGATTATATATTTAATAAAGAGTACCTGGGAGCCCAGATGTATACCTCTTGGGGACAATAAGATGAGATGGTACATTGCAGGGAATGACTGTTATTTCTATGTTACTAGATAGATCATTTTATTTTTATATCCGAATTGTCTGAACCACCTTCAATTCACCTCCAGGAAAAAAAAAAAGATAAAAGAAAAGCTATTAACAATACTCAGTGTTTAGCATAGTTTCTTTTCAAACCTAGGTCTCTGCTAAGATATAGAATGAGACACTGCATTTCTGTCACAGAGCAGATAGTACACATTGAGTTGGCTTTTCTGGAAGGACATATGCAAGGAAGAGATGCAGGTAGTATTTGCTAGATTTCAAAATTATTTGTCTTTCTGGGGTTCACAAAATTTATATAAATTCTAATTTGCTTGAACAAAGTGCTCAGTGTTAGTCAACCTATGGAGAAGGAGTTAAACTGTGTGTTTATTGAATATAGACCTCTTTCCTTTTAGGGAATCACTTATGTCTTAAAAATCATGTCCTAAAATTAACACCAACTTTTCTAAGATCCAAATTTTTAATCACATTTCAATAGATATCACTAATATGTCATGTAATATTAACTATAAACTAATATCAACTGTAAACTACATGCTGTCATGGCTATTGATTATCTGGTTTACTTCAGAATCCTGGTGAACAAATTAATTTGTCAGAGTTGTTAAGTAAGAAGACTCATTTACAAGCTTCCATTTATTTTAATTCTTTATATGTGCTTCTATATTTATGTATAAAGGCAAAAGTTGTTCAATTTGATGTCAGATCTCAGTGTATAAGGTCTTATCTGCAGTAATAATAAGCCAAGAATATTAACAAGTATTGCCTTAAGTTTATGGAATATTTAGAAAGAACTACACATGCAGGAGATGATAAGGAAGAAAAGGAGATAGATGATGGGTGTAATCAAACCCCAAATAGAAACAATGAATATTGAATATTATTGTTAAAATGCTTTATCATGACACAAAATTGGTCATTTTTGTCCTTTCATAATTTCATGACAGGGGAGATCTTCCACAAGAGAAAATAAGGACAGAAAGAATCTTTGATGAAAAGTCAGGACGCACACCTTAAAGGTGCTCTCAGAAGAAGCCTCATCTGAACAGGCAAAAAGCAAGTGACTGACATTCTGCATATCTGCATAAGGGCTTTGAAAGTTAGGGCTTTGACATGTCATTTGTTAGAAACTCTATTACAATAACTGACAGCCATACCCTGCACATGCTCCACAGAGATGTTGTGCCAATTTCTTTCCCAAAAAACATCAAATATTGTGAATTTTAATGAAATACTTGGCAGCAGAACCAATACTTCTGCTTCTTGTTGACAAGGGAAGGACTAAGCATCATGAACAAAATTCTGAAAGGGATAATAAAGGTTACAAGGGATGAAAATTATATCAAAGGGTTCTAAGAGCTCCACAAAGTCAGGTGATTTAAGTGGACAGACTCAAAGATTTAAAAGCACAGAGGCTTCTTTTATGTACACAAACTTCTACTTGAAGGATGAAATTTGAACTCAGCATTTAGAATTTACCTAAGACTACTAATAAAGGCAAAACATTTTTTCACACAAGATCAGAGGTGACTAGTAAGGGGCATACTTAAACATTTTCCAATTCTCTGCTTACAGGTAGGGACTAGCTCATTATTCAAATTCAGCAAGGTTGTAGCCAAGAAAAAATATTCTCCTCCTACCCGTTGAAGTGAAAAAAAATGACCTGTGGAGGACAATTGAAACTTAATTTGGGGAAAGGAGACTAGGACAGGGACATTGATGACATTTTACCATCCCTCCTATTTCTAAGCTTCACACTCTAATAATGCAGCTTTCATAGCTTTCAAGCAAAAGGGTTTGAGAGGACAATATTTAGGTTCCTCTGAGCACTACTCTTTCTTCTAAAGGAAAAATGGAGTCACATGGACATAAGGAAAAGATAGTCAGTGATTTCCCCATGCGCGATGCCTACAACTGCACAACTGTATCGCTGACTTGTGAAAGCATACAGTCGTCACCCTCTTTCTTGCCCTAAATGCCCTAATAAGGGTACCAAGAAGAGCATTTGGTCCCCAGCAAGTCCTCAATATATATTTATTAACTACATAATTGAGTGCAATATTTTGCTCACATATTGTGTTTGCTCACATATGGCATAATTTAGTGATACCTCTGCTTTATCCATTTGGAAACCGAGTCACTGGGCAGTTGGTTGGGTGCTCGAATATGGCAGGATAATGCACCTGTAGGACTGTGGTGTCTACTCTCTCCTCTATCTGAAAGGCCCCCCTCCCTACCTTGTGGCCTATGTATGGGAATATAAACATCTTATCTCATATTATTATTTTTCACATGCTCATACCAGTGCATAGATGAGTATTTGAGAGGTCAGTCCAGTTTCATTTCCTAAGGCCACAAGAATGCCAAAAGGGAGAAATAATTCTTGCCATCTGAGAGCAGCAATTTAAAATGATCCCATGGATATTAGGAGGAGTGAATTTTCTAAGGATGACAGCTAGCCTCTCATCTAATTGCAAAGCCTTTCTAAATGTCTCCTTGTGGTTTTCACTTAATGGCCTATTGCAGCGATTATGCTCAGTCTAAAAATCCTGACACACGGGCCCCTGGAATGCAAGCCTGGAAGGCATGACTCCTATTGATTAACTAATGAATTAATTAAGCCAAAGAGCCTGTGTTCTTTACCAAAGATGTATGTGTTTCAGTCTCAGGGTTGGGGTTGGTGAACAGACTATGAATGCTTAACACCTTCAATTAATAATGAAATTCAGTTTTTTTCCATATAAAACCTGGCCTGTGAAGACAGGAGCACAACCTCACTACAAAAAGTGTTAGAGGTGATTTTGAAAACTTTATTAGTAGTCCTTTTGCTCCTCCCATCTGCATGTACATTCTTGATTAGGGAATTACCTTATAATACCCCTAATTAATGCTAATTTATGCCTGTTTAGTGACCATAAAAATGTGTCACCAAATTTTAATTGCACAGGGAGGGTACCTAGATGAAAGTACTAAAGAATTAGTGTGTCATTTACTAAAGAGACCTTTAGGAACAATAAAGACCATCTGCCTTGTCAATCTTCATCTCTGGAGACAACACTACACCTTAAAATCCAATGATAAATAAAATTCTCCACTACAGCAATGTGAATAAATGTTGCCCTTCTTCATTATTTGTGTCAAGCCAGGGTAGGCAGAACTTTTAGAGAGACAGCTTGCTGCAAATGCTGACTATTCATTTTAAAATTAAGTTTTACTGGTAGCAAAGCACTTTTATAGAACAAAGGTGACATCTATTATCCACGTAGGACTCAGGAGTATATTTTTCATAGTTTATTAATTAAATAGTTCAGAAGGCAGTTTTTGAAATGTATCAGGTGAATTCTTTATTTATGTGTGCCCCAGATTCCCAATATTCATGTACTTAAATGAGAATTTCATGTCAGTAGGTTTTCTCAGACTGTAGCAATGCTATTTCTAAATATAACCTAAATTTTATATTTAACACTCATGCCTTCACTTGCAACTGACTTCAACACATAATAAAGCACACCTGCTGGGTCAAGTTTTAAGGAGATTTAGAAGGAAACAAAATGCATCTTTGAGTCTTTAAAATCTAGTAAAAAGCCTGGTACTTGATATGGACTCAATAAATACTTGCTGAATGAATGAATGCATGAATGAAAGAAGGAACACGGGGTCCAACTATTTGCTGGTAAAGTCTTATCTTGACCAATACTAGTTGTTGACAATATGACAGTTGTTTTAACCAACTTCCATTCCATAAAGGAAGAAAAATCAATGAATGAGTTCCAAAAAATAACTTAAACTTTTATTAGGTTACATAGGGCTAATTATGTAACTGCTAAAATTTTTGGGACTTTGATCATAAAAAGATTTTTTTTCTTGGAAGGATTCCAGATGATTCACAAGCTCTTCTGGCCATTGTCTTACAAAAAAAAAAAAAAAAAAAAAAAACTGGTAACATTTCCACCCGCGACATATAGCCTACATTGCCCAGGTGAAACTGTTCATTTCCACGCTGCCTTTCCCTGTGCGTCTCGGTCTATGATCAATGCCAACAGAGACTTAGCTCAAAACACTGCATTAGGACAGTAAAGTTTTCCCAGACAGAATCAGGGGCAAAAATGCTGTACCTCTTCCTTAATGTCTGATGCCATAGGTATTATGGGCAAATCCACAGGTGTCTAGATTAGGGTCCACCCCTGATAGACAAGACTATCTGGTCCTCAGGCAAGAAAGCACAGCTCTGACAAGGGTGCTGGACTGCATTGGAGTCTGGCTATGGGTTCTGAAAGGCTCCTCCGAAAAGAGATTTTCATGGATGTCCTATGAGAGATGGAGTACTAGGAAAAGAAAACAGGACTAGGCCATGCAAAATGTTTACTTTTATGATGCTTAGATTTTTAAAGTGGTGGAGAATGATGTAACATTAAAAATCAAGTTAAAAGAGTATGCATAATATGAGCACCACTTGGTATAAAAATTATATATATATATATATATAATATATATACATAAATATTGTCTCAGTTCTGTTTCTGTCTCGCTTGTCATATGCACATACCATTTGGCATATAAGGAAATGAAAAGTATTTCTGTTCTGAAAATCTTAACTTTTGAAAATACAATTCTTTTAACTTTTATTAGAACATGTTTGCAGTGTATAATGATTACAGTTCTTTGTAGTGATTGTAGGTGCACATAATACATTTCAGCTCTTCTTTTCCTCTCCTTTCCATCCAGTTTTATTTTGCCATTATCAGCCTCAGTTATTTATGTTGTAAGAACTCACTAAGATAATTGCCATATCCACATATTAAAAACCACACTGATCGGCCCCAAATAAACCATCTAAAATACATAAAGCCATTGTAATAAGTCAAAGTACACTTCTAGATACACTGTTCCCCTGGATTACAGTATTTTTTTTTAAATGAGGCAAACAGTGAGAAAATATACTGAATTTCATCACATGGTTGTTTTCTATCACTGCCTTTTAAAACACCAGGTTTTATAAAATCAATTATCTACATGTATTTATATTCATATTATTTCTTAAGAAATTTGGAAAAATTTGTCCAAGTTGCACCATTATGGACCTATTACTGGGGAAGCCATTCCCAACAACAGTACTGCAGAAACAAATGCTTATGAAACATGAAGAGTAAATACTGCTGTTTCCTGCAAGTGTCCAAAGACCATTGTCTTCTACATGAACTCTTTGACATCTAGACATTTATAAAATGTTCTCTCTTTTGCAAACATTAAATTGTTTAAAAAGACTAAAACTATCACATCTGTATAGGAATGAAGTTAGAACTATTTTCCTTTTAAATTAAGGAGAGTCTTTCTTTCTCCACAGTTGAATTTATAAAATGGCATAGTTTACCACCAGGAATTTTAAGGTTTTTAGTCTGTTGTATTGACTCCCTGTGGTCCTAGGGCTGCATCAAAGAAAGGACAAAGACAGAAAATGCAAGGACTGGAACAAAACATGACCAAGGAAATCTCACAAGTAGAAAAGAGAAAAAGAAGCAAAAGGAAGCTTCTCTTTCCTTCATGTGACCATATTCCCTTGGGGTCTTTAATGCTTTCCAAGGTCTTAGGAAGGAAGGAAGGTCGTCGTATTGGCATCAGGAATGCTATCCTGGGGATTTTATTACAGGGAAGTGAAAAGGAAGCCCAGATTTTCTATCTGTCCAGCTCAGGGTCACCTCTGTTTGTGATGTTCCTTATGACTAGGCTGAAAAATAAACATATGGCACCTCAAATTATTCTTATTAGTGAAGGACATAAATAGAAATTGGGACTTAAAAAATAAACCTCACACATAATTAAGTTCCAGGGATATTTAAAGGACAATTCACTGATTGGTCTCTTCCTTGAAAATTATTTTTCTTTTTGTCTATTAAAAATATGTATTTATATGTCATATGCCCTCATTTTTTCAAGCACAAGGTCTAACAATATATTGTTCTTCATTAAAGTGAAATAGTCATTCTTTATACACGCAGTGTATAATTAAAACACATCAGGATATGTGGCAGTGAACTTTAAAATACTCAAGCACAGTCTGCCACACTACAGCTCTAACCTATCCTTGAGGAGACTGACAACGACAGTTTCACAGAAGCTAGCATGCAGAGATTGCGCCAAGATACATGCACGAATATGTGAAACAAAGGAATTTTAGGGACCCTGCTCAGTGGAGCTGAGACATCCAGCTCACTTTTGGATTCTGGAACAGGAAACACATTCGCTCAAATTGTGTATGAGTCTTAAAGGATCATTAGGCGCTTGGTGACTAATAATAACATTGGTTACCACAGAGTCATTAAGGACAAATTGATGATAAACCATCACAAAATGGCCTGAAAAGCACTAGGGATTTTCCTTTATGGTTGCAAACACTTGAAAAATTTTTTGGCTTTTTCAAATTAAAAGAAACATTACAAAGCTTGTATTGCTGTGGAATTTCAGCATGAAATTAAAAAAAAAATCTTTCAAAAAAGAACAGGAAAGGACTTATGTAAGTATGAGATATAGTCAGGGCACACATTATATAAATATATGCTTTCGTGTAAGCATGTGTTTCCTTCTTTATGTAGCAAGGGTGGAGAAGGCAAAATTAGGGGTAAGTTCAACAGAAAATTTAATTAATTAGAAAGCCCACAGCAGAAAGAGATAACTGGAAAAACCAGTTAAAGATTAGACATAGGCTACTTCAAGCAAAACAATTTAAAATGATGCAGCACAAGCAGATAGTAAGAAATAAAATAGAAATGATGGAGAACCTGTTCTTAGGGAAGTTTATATGGCAGGCTCTTCTGTACATTCTGATATATCTGTTTACTCAGAATCAGTTCATATGAACCCCCTTAGCTAATGCTAGATCTCATTCACTGTCTATCTGTTCATCTGCCTGCCTGTCTTTCTCTGTTGTGCCAACACACCACACACACACACACACACACACACACACACACACCTCAGAATCAATTATCATCTTGAACTTCAAACTAAAATTGTTGAGTAATGGAAAATTTCGTCTCTAGCAAACAAACGTGAAGAAGAAGTATTAAGTCTGTTTCTTTAGTACATTAATGCCTCTATTATAGAAATTTCTCTAAAGATAAATTTGGAAATGTTAGAAAGTTCATTTTAAATTAGCATAATTAAATTCTTGATTATCTGCATGTTAGAAACAGGAGGTTATTCAAAATGTTAATTTTTATTAATTTTAGCATAGAATTTGTGTTCACATTTGAAAGAAGAGAATTTTCATGATAAACTTTAGTAATATGTAACCTAGACTTCAAAGGAATATCACAAGTTTTTATTTTTCTTGTCAAACCTTTTAACTACTTAATACATTATATATATATATATATATATATATACATACATACATATATATACATATATATATATATATATAATATCACTTCTCTTGTATTACTGTCAAACATCAGTCCAAGGAGACCTTTTCTAACTCTAACTTCTCCTGAAAAAAGAGTAATACACTTACATATCAAAGATTTTTCCTTATAGGATTAAGACAAATAAAACAGAAAGGTAGACAAGCATACATTGTAGTGGTGTAGGAGGAATGGATGATGCTACTGTAAGGCATCATCGCAGTATTTCTTGGAAGCCTCTCAAGGAACAGCAGACAAGATACAACAATAAAAAAGTCTCTCTATGTTACCAAGAGCCCAAAAAACCTAACAGAGAGTTAAGAACAGTATATAAATGATTATGTGGGAAACAATGCAAAATACACTAAAACACTAATTCTAACCACAGATATTCCATGTGCATTGAAATATTATTCCACCAGGTGGAGATTGAAAGAAGAGAATTATAAGCACAAGTAGAAAATACAATGTAGAAAGCCTAAAAAATTCTCGAGGAATAGCTAGAAGTCTACTTAACAAGAAGTACAGTACAAATATACATATACGTGTTTGGGAAAAGATTCAAAATTGGTTAGAAACCATTATAGAAGACTTGGTCATTCTTAGGACTCTCATGGTAAAAATAACTTTTTCATACTTCTCTGACTCTTCGGGGTGCTCCTTATTGTATCATTTTTCTGATACTCCCCAGAGTTATATCCTTGAGTTAACATTCAAAACAACTGCTATGGTCACATGTGGTGTGTATGGTCACATATATATCCATATACACACACACACATGCACATGTATATATGTTAACTATCACTAACATGTTTATTACCTGAGAATGATGCTCCAACTCCAAGTTGTGAATTATTGGGAATTATGTTAAGAATCCAACTGAGGGGGAACAAAAGCTAACTCAACTCTTTCTTTCCAGTGAAAAAGCCTTTCAGATCCATTTGGAAGCTACACTATACAGTCTCCCTTTGCTATTTAAACTCCTATCCTGTTTTCTAATCTAATACATTGGGCTGCGGAGGTAGCTCAGCAGCACAGTACCAGAGTGGCAGGCACAAGGTCCTGAGTTTGAGTCCCAGTACCAACAAAAAAAGAAAAAAGAGCCTAAGCTAATATATTTATATATCTGTGCAGATATACAAATTTGCTTCTAACTTTAGGTAAAGAAATGACATCTTTGAATTTATAATGATCACTTAAGGGGACAGCATTGTGGTGGGATGGAGAGAAAGATACAGAGGCAGGTACCAGGAAGGATGGAGGGAGAGATTAGTAAAATGAAGGTAATCTAACCAAGGAAAATTAAATAGTTAAAAGTGGGTTGAAAAATTTAAATGGATTTATAATTTATTTAGAGGGTATGTCAATAGAGTGAAGTAAAAGACAAACTGAATATAATTCCAGATTTCTGGCCTAAATTACTGGATGGGTGGTAGATGCACTCATTCAGGTTGAAAACATCAGAGGAACAGTAAATGAATGTAGTGTTACTGGGTAATCTCCTTTTAAAAGTAGTTCACCATGTTAAGATCACCAGGGGTTGGTGATGGATTCCAGGTTATTTTCATTTCTAACAAAGAATTAATGAAACAAACAAAAAGTAGTGGAACAGTTTATTTGAAAGGTAAAAGTGAAGAGTGAGGAAGAAACTGGCTCTGCAGAGCAAACTTGGGTTGAGTAAAAGGACGACACAGAGCAGGTTATTGTGAGGAAAGTCATGGTAGAGAGCTCTTTACAGGATCATTATCCTCTTGTGCTGTCCAAAATGAAACTCCAGAGAATTCATACAGAGGGGTCCTGACAGACAATGCCGGTGTTGTAGGCAGCTGAGTTAGACACATTATAGGCAGTCTGACAGGCCCTCAAGGGAGCCAGTGTGGAAGAGTGTGGAAGAGGAGATGCCTTGCAACTGTAGGTGGGACAGGCACCTCTGCTGTGGACCAGACTTCAAGACGAAAGATGAACCAAATGCAACCACATCAGGGACTGATATTCTAAATAGATGTCCATCACACTGAGGAAGCCCGGAAGAGACATAACCAACTTCTAACAGGAAAAGCCCTTGTTCGGTATTTATGCCCACTTGTTTTGTGATTCACTTCCCCATTTATCTCAATTCAATCAATTTTATCTGAGCAATTATGCTTGTAATCTAAGTGGCTTGTAATCTAGTTTTTTCCCACCTCATGGTCACCTTGTGATTTCCCATACTGCCCCCCTTGGACATACCTCATGTCATGGGTTTGCTCCACAAAAGTCCTTAGAAAAGGCAGAATCTTTGGCAACCCATTCAGGAACCTTTCTGTCTTTCTCTCAGACAGAAGCTTTCTTTCCCTCAGTTGTTCCTAAAATTCATTTTTCACCTCTGTTGTTCCTAAATTACGTTCTTCAATTTTAGAGAACATGAACTTGTGTCAGATATATAGTAAGTTGGGAGTATATCCTTGCCGGGGTCCTTATTTCAGCTTGAGTCTAGGCTATCCTATTAAAAACCTGCTTGAGTTCTTGTGAGAAGTCCTTGTGCAGGACTTTGGAACTATTCTGTGGATGTATTCTACAATGTTGAATTTAACAGTTCATGGTTACCTCCTCAGCTTGGTTTGCAAACCTTAATGCCCTAAAACTCCTGAGCTTTCTTTTTTTATTTTAAAGAAAATAAAAATGGCTAAAAAAAATTAGAAACAATGTAGAATTTCACCAAATAAGATGATATGATTTCAACAATGATTGTTATATTATATACTGTTGTCTTCAAATTGGTTGTTCAGATTACCAGATATAATCATACAAAATTGGTCAAAAAAATAAGAAGAAAAAGATTAAGCATTGAAAATGGGCATCTGAGATAAAAACACACTTCTCACATGAAAAAGTATAAATGGCAAATAAATATATGAAAAATTGCTCAACACCACTAGTCACTCAACAAATGCAAATTAAAATAGCACAGAGATTCCATCTCACCCCTGACAAAAGAATGGCCATCATCAAGAAATCAACCCATAACAAATGCTGCAGGGGTTGTGGGTAAAAAGAAACCCTTCTCCACTGTTAGTGGCAGTGTAGACTGGTACAACCACTGTGGAAATCAAAGTGGAGATTCCTCAGATTACGAAGTGTAGAGGTCCCATCCAACCCAGCTCTTCCCATTCTGGGTATTTCCACTCCCATGTTTTTTAAAGAGGCACAAGAAGGGTTTATCAAACAAAAATTTAGTTTAAAAATAACAGCCCAAAAAATAAAATGTGACCTCTCAAGCAACAGAGGAATACTACTTTGGGGCTGGGAATATATATGATTTTAGCAGTGAAAATCTATGGAATTTATGAGTCATTACAAAATTTCCTTTTGGGTCTTGGGAAAAGTGACTCAACCATAGGAGAATAATGGAAGAGGGGCCCCCCACAGGAACGTACTGGCTTATTTATAGGGAAAATTCTACTTCACAGGTGAAAAGAAGTGGTTTATTTGCAGGTGAAAGGAACTCATTTGCAAGTAAAAAGGGAATGGCCAAATCTATTTGTACATGAAAGGGAATTATCCAGGTCCATTGTATTCTGCGAAGAAAAAAAATTTAAACTGGGTTTGTATGAAGAAATTACAATTTTTATTTTTAAAATTATGATTTTCTGTGTCATCATTCTGCCCATGTTTATTTATTCCACCCTACTTCATTCACCCCTGGCCTTTAGACTTTGACCCCATTTTCTGTGAGGTTCAAGAGGGCTGAGGTCCTCCCTCTTATAGCTACTTTGTGCTGGAAAAGTCCCTCCCAGGCCAGGACCAAAGGAGACAAAGGAAAATGCGTTCTGTTCCTTGATGAACCATCCTCTTTAATAGTGTGGAAAACAGTATAAGAATGTTAGCAAGTTATTGGTGCTTAAAGTTCATCTCACAGCCCCACTAAATAAACAGGAGGTAGGTAATAAGAATAGAACCAGGTGAATAATGGTCCCAAAAATGAGAAGTAGCATAAATTAATCTCTATTTTTGAGGTGTTTCTATAACAGGTAGAGCTGAAGAATATATGGACTCTTCCCTACTATGTCATTAAACAATCTAATGCCCCCTTATTTTAATTATAACAATGATGAATGAATATACCAAATAATACTGGCATTTTTATGACCATTGGGCCAAAATTTTTTTTTTTCCTGTAGGATTTATAATGGTTTTCTGGTCTCTGTCTTATAGATCTAAAGGTCTTTTATAGTGACTGACTTAGTAACAAGCACATTAAATCTGATGTAGATAACAAAAAATTAGCTCATATCACAAAGGTAACAAAGGTTAGTAGATGGAATATTTATATGGCTGTTTTTATTTTAAATGCTCACTTGTACTAGAAGCTAAATATTTACTAGGGGTACTTGAAAGTACATTAAACTAACATAAGGAGGATATAGAAAGAGAGGATGAAGACATAATTTTGGAAAAGCTAGTGAGACTGGGGAATCTGAGTGTTTTATGCCTGTGATTCACAGGTATAGCTGGAAACTGACAACAGGGACTTGTAAAGTTTCTGGAACTTCTTTTTATATTCAGCCCAGTTTTTCTGTTTAATATTACTATTAATTTATGTAAGTCCACAGCTTACGAACTTTCAAATTGCGATCTTTCACAGGTGTATTTAAAAGACTCACTTTGTCAGCTTACAAACACATCCAAATTATGAGCAATTCTCTTGGAACAGAACTTTCTCATAAGTTAAGGACTTACTATAATTCACTTATTTTATTCATACTTACCTTCTGGATATTTAAGTCAAAGTAAGATCCGTGTTAATCAAAATTAATCTATATACCTATATCTCTGTCTCTGTCTCTATCTCTATTTTTTGTACCAAGAATCAAACTCAGGACCTTGCACATGCCAGGGAGACACTTGTGCCACTGAGCTGTATCTCTAGCCCTGCTTGTGTGGTTGTTTGTTTCTTTTGTGCTGTGGGGGATTGAACCCAGGGCCTTGTACATGCAAGATATCTACCACTGAGCTGCATTCTCAGCCCATCTCTCTCTATCTGTGTTACTCTATGTATATTAATGTAAGAGCTAATATTATTCTCTATCTATCTATCTATATGTGCCAGAGCTCCTCCTTGGAGAGAAAGAACTGTTCTCTAAACCCAGTTATCCTCTGTAACTTTGGTTTCTAAGCCTCAGTTGTTGAATACCCATCAGGACACTAAAATTAATGTTAAAGTGTGAATAATAGCTTTTAACTATTATAATATTACCTGGGTATGGAGTAATGTTAAATATAATGTATGGCCAGAAACCTGCTACCATTTCTATTAATCATGGTCAGCATTAGTCTTGGTCATCAGAGTTATATTCTGTCTTTACTGCAGCTGGTTTCCTGCCATCTTAACATGTTAAGGTTTTCTTTTTCCTTTTTAAGGAGAGTAAAAACTAAAAACAAATACAAAACATTAAAAATGATTCAAAATTTCAAAACAAGATGATAGGAAATCAACAACAATTGTTATACTGTATATTGTTATCTTCAAAGTAGTTGTTCTGATTACCAGATATAGGTATATAAGATTGATCAAAAAAATTAAGCATTAACTGTTCCTTTCTGAAAACCAATAGAAATTAGTAGTACAATTATCTTAGCAATCTTGTGTGTGTGTGTATGTATGTACATGTATGTATATGTATATATGTGTTTGTGTGTATGTAAATATGTATATGTGTGTATATGTATTTATATATATATATATATATATACACACATATTAAATCCCCTTCCTTCTTTCTTTCCCTATACCTTTCCCTCATCTCAGTTGTTCTTTCCTTTTGAGCAGTTTCTTTCCCTTTCATACCTATTGTACATTTCAGATTTTATTTATTCTTTCAGTTTCTTACACTAGGGAGACAATACAATGCTTACACATGCAGGTCTAATTTATTTCATTTCTGAGTATTGTCTCTAGTTGCATCTATTTACCTATAAAAGCTTTGAGTTTGTATTTCTTTGTACCTGAGTAATACTACATTGTATAAAAATACCACATCTTTTACATCAGTTCCTCAGTTGATGGGCATTTGTGTTGTAGCCAAGATTTAGCTATGACAAATTGTGCTGCTCTAAACATGGTTGCTCTTCTGGGAAAATATCCATAAGAGGAATAGCAGGTTCAAGTGCGATTCTAAATCTAGTTTTCTGAGGAATACTCCCACAGATTTCCACAGTGGTTGTACCAGTTTAAACTCCCACCAATAGTGGAGAAAGTTTCATTTTTCCCCACAGCCACTTCAACATTTATTGGTCAACTTCTTGATGACAGCCATTCTTTCTGGGTTGAAATGGAATCTCAGTGTTCCTTTAATTTGCATTTCTCAAATGAAAAATAATACTGAACATATTTTCATATATTTATTTGTCATTTCTATTTCTTCATCTAAGAAGTGTTTATTTATCTGAGATGTACATTTACAGTTTAGGTGTTTCAATTTTGAGTGACTGATTTTATAAAATTTGTTATGTGTTCTAGAGCAAACACTTTTGTCTGAGAGAGAGCTGGCTAAAATTTTTTCCAAGTTTGTGAACTTCTTTATGCTCTGTTCATGATTATTTTTGATGTGCAAAACCATTTCAATAAGATGAGATTACAGTCGTTTATTCTTTGAAGTATTTCCTGTGCAGTTTGGTTCTTGTTCATAAACTTTCTGCCTACACTTACGTCTTCAAGATTTCTACCTACTTCCTCTTCCAGTAAATTTAGTGTTTCTGTTTTAATATTTAGATCTTCAGTGCATTTTGACTTTGGTTTAGTGCATGTTGATAGATGTGTCAACTTTAGTCTTCATCATGTGGAAAGCCAGTTTTTCCAGCATTATATATTAAAGAGGCTATCTTTCTTCCAGTGAACATGTTTGGCTTCTTTGTGGAAGGTAAAATGGCTGAGTGTGTTTATAGTTTTGTCTGCATCTTCTAATTTGTTTGATTGATCCTCAGGTCTGTTTTTTACCAGTACCATGCTGATTTTATCACAGTAGTTTTGTAATATAATTTCAAATCTGGGATTTTGATGCCTTCTGCCTTGCATTTTTGCATAGGATTGTTTTTGCTATTGTAGGTATCTTTCAGCTCCAGGTGAATTTTAGGATCATGTTCTTTAGATCTGTGAGGTATGCTAATGGTAACGTGATCAGGATTGCACTGAATCTGTATAACAGTTTTGGTAGTATGGCCATTTTCACAATATTGTTTCTTCCTACCCATGAGCAATGAGTATCTTTCAATTTTCTGAAATCTTCTTTGATCTTTTTTTTCAGAGACTGTAATGTTCACTGTATAGATCTTTTACTTCCTTTGTTAGATTGATTCCTAGGTATATCATTATTTTGGATGCCATTGTGAAGTGTGTGGTTTTCCTAATTTCTATCCGTGAGTTTGTTGTTCGTGTACAGAAATGCTATTGATTTTTGAGTTTTGACTTTACATCCAGCTACACTACTAAATTTGTTTATAAAATCTAGAACACTTTTGGTGGAGTTTTTGTGGTCTTCTATATAGAGTATCATGTCATCTCTGAATAATGATAATTTCACTTCTTTCTTTCCTATCCATATTCTTGTTATATCTCTCTCATGTCTAATTGCTCTGGCTAATGTTTCAAGAACTATGCTGGATGGGAGTGGTGACAGTGGACATCCTTGTCTTGTTCCTGATTCTAAAGGGAAAGCTATCAGTTTCCATCCATTTAGTATTATGTTGGCTGTTGGTTTGTCATAGATGGCTTTCATCAGATTGTTGTGAAAACCATCTATTCCAATTTTCTGTAGGGTTTTCATCATGAATGCATGTTGAGATGGTCATGTGATTTTTGCCTTTTTCTCTGTTGACATAGTGTATTAAATTTATTGATTTGTGTATATAGAACTATTCCTGCATTCCTGGGATGAATCTGACTTTGTGATGGTGTATAATCTTCTTGATGATTTGTTGCATTCTGTTTGTTAATATTTTTTTGAGTGTATCTGCATCTATGTTTATTGGGGAGATTGGTCTATAGTTCTTTTTTTTCATTGGGTCTTTTTCTGGTTTTGGTATGAGCATAGTGCTTGCCTCTTAGAATGAGTTAGAGGGAAGTTCTTCCCTTTTGCTTTTATTAAAGAATGTGAGGAGAGCTGCCCTTAAATCTTCTCTAAATTTCCTGTAGAATTCTTCTTTGAATACATCAGGTAATGGGTTTTCTTTGTAGGTAACTTTTTAATTACACTTTTAATTTCATTTTCTGATAGTGGGTTATTCAGGATATTTGTATATTCTTGCTTCAGCTTTGGTAGTTCATATGTATCTAGGAATCTTTCCATTTCTTCTATGTCTTCCGTTCAATGAAATTAAAGACTTTTGAAGTAAGTATGGATAATCTTCTCAATATCTGCAGGATTTCTACCATTGCATCCCTTATTGCATGAATTTGAGATTTGTCTTCCCTTTATTTGATAAGATTTACTAAGAGTTTATCAATTTTATTTATTCTTTCAAAGAACCAATTTGTTGATTCCTTTCTTCTTTGTATTTTTTTCTTAGTCTCTGTTGCATTAATTTCTACTCTTATCTTTATAATTTCCTACCTTCTTTTGGCTTTGGTCATGACTTTTTTCTTTTTCTAGAGGTTCTGGGTACAGCATAAGGTTGTTTATTTGTGCTCATTCTGTTTTCCAGATCTGAGAATTCACCTCTATAAATTTCACTTTCAGGACTGCTTTCATTACTTCCCACAGGTTCTGGTAAGTTGTGTTTGCATTTTCTTTTGATTGTAAATATTGTTTAATTTCTCCTTTAATTTCATCTGTGACCCATTAGTTGTTCAGGAAGGTGTTAATTCATTTCCATATATTATGGAGTTTTTCAGATTTCTTTTGTCAAAAATTTCTGATTTCATTGCACTCTGGTGAGATAATTTGCATGGGATAATTTCAGTTCCTTCACATTTACTTAAGGATATGCTATGGGCTAGTGTATGGTTCATTGTAAAGAATGTCCTGTGTGCAGCTGAGAAGAATGTGTATTCTGATGCTGTTGAGTGGACAATGTATCAGGTCTACTAAGTCCATTTGTTCACTGGTATGTTTCAGTTCTGTTATTATTTTGCTGAAATTTTTGTCTAGTTTCTTTCTGACAATAGGATGATAAAATCCTCTTTTACAATTGTGTTATTGCTTCTGTTAACATTTGTCTTATATACTTGGGTGTGCCCATATTTGGTGCATATGTTTTTATGATTGTCATCTCTTTCCCTTGAAGTTTTCTCCAAACAAGTATATATTGACTTCTTCATCTATTTTAAACATTCTTGGTTCAAGTTCCCATTGGTTTGAAGTTCATCTGTGGACAGAATGGCTACCCCTGCTTTTATCCTGTGTTCTTGTTGCATAGAGTATTATTTTCTATCTGACTTTCAGTACATGAATTTCCTTTTGAGTTAAATGTTTTTCTTATATGCAGCATATTGTTGGATTTTGTTTCTTGATCCACTCTATCAGTCTCTTTCTTTTGATTGATGAATTGAAGCCATTTTTACTAATGTTTATAGCTGATATGTATTGGCTTGTCTCTGTCACATTATTTTCCTGATGTTTGTTCCTGTTTTTTCCCCTTTGCCTAATTGCTTGACTTGCTAGGTAGTTCCTTTGTATTGTTTTTCTTGGAATTGTGGTCCATTCTTTTTCTTTCTGCAGTATCTTTCAGTATTCTTTGTAGGGTTGGTTTCATGGTCATGACTTTCTTCACTTGTTCCTTATTGTGTAAGCATTACTTTCCCATTAATGTTGAAAGATAGTTTTGTAGAGTACATCAGACTGGGTTGCAAGATTTTTTTTTTCTTTCAGTACTTGAAATACTTCACTCTAAGATTTTCTTGAGGGTTTATGTTATGAAATCTGCTGTGATTCTTGTAGGGTTGCCTTCAGAGGTGATCTATTTCTCTTCTCTAACAGCTTTTAATATTCTGTTCTAGTGCTGAATTTCTGAGGTATTGATTGTTATATGTCTGGATATAGAGATTTATTTTCCATATGGTAATTGGGGTTGTCTATGCCTCACTTATCGTACGTAAGATTCTTTTCCCAGTCTTGGGAAGTTTCTGATTACTTCTGCACACATCTTTTTATGTCATTTATGTTGACTCCTGCTTTCTCTTGGCGGCTATCAGTCTTGTTTTTCTTTGCATCATCTTCCAGCTGTTGAATTGTTATTTCCTGGCTGCACTTTATTTTTAAAAGTTCTTTCATTTCATGATTGCTAGCTTCAATGCTGTGTTTAAGGTCTGAAAGTCTGTCTTTAGTTTTGTTCAAGTTTTGACAGCTTTCAATGGAATTTTTATTTCCTGGGTATCTCTTTGATTCTGTTTCATGCATTTAAATTCTTTCCTGTATTGTTCATTCAGTTTCCATTATTTTTCTGTGCTCCTCCATTTTTTTTTAAATGTATGTCTTTTTTAGATCTGCTGAGAAATTCTTTCATTATGGCTGTCATTTCTTTTTTCTAACCTGAGAGATTATTTCTGATCTGATTTCTTTTGTAGCCCGATGGAGTTGTTTCTTTACTGCCTGTGCTATCATTTCAGAACTTTCATGTGTATGATTTCCAATTTCTTCTATGTTGATGTCTCCTGGGCCTATTCTGGATCTCTGAGATTGAATTTTGTGCTTATATTGGAAAAATTTATATTTCAAAAAAAGTTTTATTTCATTTTCTATGGTGATCCTTGTGAGTTTGGGTACTATGTAGCTTTATCACTAATATCAAGGCATCTCCAGGAATTGCCTGTACTTCATGGGTACAGGAAATTCATGGTTTGTGTGCATCTCAAGATCTTAATTTCCCAATTAATTGAGAGTAAGATGTTTGTTTCTGTTTGACTCAGTTTCAAGTCTTTTGATGTGGAGCTGTGGTGAGGTTATTACCCCATAGTTTCCCAATATTGTTACTCAAGGGGGGACATTACAACAGATATGATATCCTAACTGCAGTAGTGCAAATAGTAATAAGCACAATTTAGAAAATTACCAACTCATAACTATTGATTTTGTACCTTAGATTATGGAAGCAAAGTCCATAGTTGTATAGCAGAATCAGTCACAAATTCATATTTTGTATGCAAAGTGTTTCCCCTGTTAGAGTAAATTTACCCTGTGTTCTTCCAGACAAGGTGGCTGCCATTTCCTGAGCACTTTTTACACTGGCTATTGGACTGCAGTGTAGCAGTATGCACTAGGTACCTGGGTTCCTCCAGACTGAAGCTCCCTGCATGGCATAGGGGCAGTGCATGGGTTTTATCTCCTCCTGTGTGACTCACTGAGGTTCCCACAGCTCATCGTCATTCCTGCAATGGTGGAGGGTTCAGCAGTGGTATTTCTCCCCTTCTGAGCAGCTCAGTGAAGCTCTGAGGTCTCACTGAGGCTCATGATGGCTCCTACAATGGCAGGGCCTAGGTCTTCCTTTAGAGGTCATATACCTACAGAATTTTAAAAGGTAACATTTACAAAATTTTATAAGGAAAACTTAGAATCAAGAGCAAGCAGACTTTTGGCATAACAATTATGATAATATTATAGTAGAAAAAACAGTTCCTTAGTATTTCTAAAATAATATATCTAAATTATCACTTTTAGCACAAAATAGCTCAATTAGTTATCTTTTAATAAATTGCACAATTAAATTTTCATCTATATTTACCATATTTTAAATAAAATATCTTTCTAAATAAAAAGTGCTTCTTTTCACATTAGTTCACATGTTAGTTATGCCAAATCTCTAATCATTAAAGTGACACTCTCTGGACAGCACAGTGTTTGGCACATCTAACTTTCATAATACAATTACATAATTATCACATAGATATAAGCCTGAAAACATGTATTACTACAAAAATTTTGTTTAAGAACATCAGTATGGTAAGGTGGAATTCTTAATTTTGCATTTAGAGAAACTGTTTCATTTACTATGTTACAGTTTTTGTGTAAATGTCCCCCCAAAGCCTCATTCAGTCATAGGTGGGGCTTTTATAGAAGTGACTGAATCTAGAGTGTATGATGCTAGAATTGACTCATGGAGCAATGCTATGTATGCTCAATGGCACTAGGATTAAGGAAGTGAGTGTTACTCACCTTAAGATGCCTGAATAAGATGAAAGAGGCAGACAGATAATGTCAAGGTCCCTCATTAATTTTGCTTCCTGCTGGCAGCCATGAATTGTTCTGTGCAGAGCTACCCTGCCTTATAGTTTACTGATTATGAACTAAAACCTCTACAAACTGTGAGTTAAATAAACCTTTCTTCTTTTAAATTGTGAGTATTGGGTATTTTGTCTTAGCAGCAAAACAATTAACTAACACAAGGATGATAGATTCACTTAATATAGCAAGAGGTTAACAATAATTAAAATCACAAGTATATAGAAATCTTTTACCTATTGAGTTAGACCATATACTCTTAAGGTAAAATTTAGATTCCTTTAGCAGGTTTACATGCTGTAAGTGAACTCAAAAGAATTAAAGGATATTTTTAGACTTTTTTAAAATTTAGGAATCAGTGTTACAGACGACAAATAGATTTGTTACTTAAAATACAAGTATATCTCGTTCATACCATAACAAAATACTTGCTTAATCAAAGCCCATAGATGTAGACCAAGTATTAAATAGCAGGACCAAATTTAAAGTAGTGTCTAAATTTTGATCATTTTATATGTATATGGTCTCGATACAATGAATATTATGTAAAAGAAAATGCTTATTGGTTACTTTGCATGCATTACACTTAAGTAGTCTGAACTTTACATACTTAATTTTAAAGCTTAGACTCATAACATATTTTGTCTTCAGATATATATGTATCTCTAATCCTAGATATAAGCTATATATATATATGTATATATATATATATATGTATATATATATAAAATAAGATGTGTGTAGAATAATGTTTTAACCTAAGATAAAAATTATTTAACAAGCTATAAACTCATTATTGAAAACATTTTCATGCAAAACAACATTTAAATCATCTTTAACTCTTAAAACTCAATTTCTTAAGTAACCAGAAGACTACCAGTGAAAACACAAGAAATTAACTAGGTAAAATATAAACACTCGTTCTTTAACAAATTTTTTGTAAATTTAAACAAGAGCATTTTTCATATCCTAAGAAAACCTTATTTCTTCAGATATAGAAAACATTTTAACCTTTTATTAGTGTCAATTTAATTGTATATACATAAATATGAAATAATTTTTGAAATACATTTGAAAAGTGTATTATTTTTACATCTTAGGATGATGCACCCTAAGACTCCAGAGAAAACTGGAGAAGCCACCAACAGAAAATTGAGAAAATTGATAGGGGTAGCTGCTGTTTGAGCCACTCAGGGGAGTTTTGTGTAGTAGCTTCTCAGGTTCAAGGCTTCTCCCCCCGCTAGGAGATTATTTTTCTTTAATATAAAATTACATATCATAATTTTAATTCAGTAAACTTGAAGCAGTCGTAAACATTTATATACATAAATAATCTTTAAAAAGTTATTAATTTTTGGATGGGGTCTTTAAATTTATGGAGGCGTCACACTGAAAGTACAACTCACTCTAATTTCAGGCAGGACTAGTCTAGGCACACAGCTATCTTTCCTGAGATCATGCATAGTGTATTAACAGATAAAAGCACAGGAAAGGTAGTTGCACACAGCTTTTGAGCTTTCCTCAAAACATCTCCCCACAGGCCTCTATAGCTAGGAAAATGCAACATAGGCAAGGAATTCACTTCAGGCTATAAAAGCCTGGCAATGCTACTATCTACAAAATATATATTGTTTTACATAAAGAGATATCCTTGAGGTTAAAATTATCATAACAATACCCAAACCAAATAAGATGGAGAGGGGAAGCAGGTAGTATTAGAGAAAAATCCTGTGATGCCCCAGAAAATTTCTTATAGACAAGGCTGGTCAATGGTCCTGGGATCTAGGAAGGTCATCTTACACAGCTAAAATGGAGCGCTTTCCATTGGCCTGTGGGTCTCTACTACCAGAAGGAAAACAGAGAGTATGTGCTTCCTGTGCCCCATCCTACAGGGTGGAACACATTCTGAGCTGTCCCAAAAGCCATTAGAAAATTTACTGAGTTCCCCAGCTCCTACTGGTTCCCCTCTGCCCTCCAGTTCACTGCCTCTCCCTGCTAAGTGGTATCAGAAAAAGTTAAAAGACTTGAGTTTTCTGACAGATGAAAGCCTCCGAGCAGGAAAGAATGAGCAAGAAGGGGATTGTATTTTTTAGGGGAAAAAAGAGGAAGGTAAAACAGAAGAAAGAGTGGGCACCTTCTTACTTTGAATTCATAGATGTTACCAGGTCCTGAGAAGAATGCCCACTATTGCCTGAATGACCACTTGAATCTACACTGCTTAGGACATGTTCCCAGACACCTGCAAGGGGACCCAGGGCACCTCGTAGACCAAGCTTATGCACTTCTGTTTTCAGTGAGAGAGTGAAGGGGCAGGGAGAGAATGAAAAGAGCAGGTTAGAGACTCCCTTATATTAAAAGTGGTTAAGAACCAAACGTACACGCGGTTTAGGGAGATTGATTCCTCGGTGTCACCCTGAAGGTCAGTCCTCTCCACAGTTTTTCAGGACTTTTTCCCATAGTGCTTGTGTGAGAAAATTTTCTTGGAACATTAGACATTAGACAGAAAATTTCCTCAACCTGATGAGGAAATTTTAGTTCCGTTTGGTCCAGGAATGGGGTATGTTGACCTGAGGAAATACCTAATGAGGCCACCACATGTCACAAAATGTGTCTCTGGACACCTCTTCAATTTCAGTGGAGACGGAGCCAGTGCTTCTTGTCTTTGGTGTTTTTATGCATAAGGATTCATTTTTTTTATTGAGACTGGCAAACTTACAGCTACTGAACCTCTAACCAGGGCTGCTATGTTCACAGAAAGGGAAAATGAAAAGAGAAGAGAAAAAAAGAAAGAAGCTACACTTCGGAAGAAAACAGGATTGGGGAAAAAATCTGAAAGCTACACTTACCAATGTTGCAGTTCCGACACTTCTTTTACACCTTGTCTGGCTACCTCTGAGAAAATGTCGCCACCCAGAATCTTCGGAGGTTCTAGAAGCTGAGATAAAGAACCTACCCTACTCTATCCATAGAATAAATGTGTAGTTTCACTGCCTCCTACTGTGGAAAAAGACTACAAGATGCTCCAGTAGAAGCATGGCAAGGATTTACTAGACAAAAATTTAAATGTAAAAGAACACACTCAAACAAAGACTTCAGGCCCTCAAGAGACATGCAAATTATAGTAGCTTTGACACACTGTGAAGAGCTGAGTGGGAATATAGTTGGTTTGTTTATACTTATTAAGTTTGGGGGTAAATATTAGAAAATTACATGAACATTTTTAGTGCTATGTTTGGATTCTGTGTTGATCACACAAGGTCCTGAATGATTGCTGCCTCTTGCATAACCTTCCTGCAATATTCTTCCATAATATATATATCAGTCCTGGTCTGTGAGCAGCACAAAGTGTTAGAAATGGTTATGTATCACTTCAGAGATGATATAAAAAAAAGATAACATTGTCTTTTTCCTTGTAAAACTTTGGATTACACACAGAATAGGAAACCTCAGCTTTGTTTTAAGGACATTCAGGAAACCCCAAGGGAAGGTATACATAGCAAGTACTAATTGTAGAAGCAAACTAAATATTTATTCACCACATATTTATTCACCAACAAAGCAACAGTCACTTAGTGCCCCATTAAAGTCCTCAGATTTTCAGTGGGAAAGCTGTAAAATATGAGTCCCAGTGAAAGAATCAACAAAAGATTCAAATCACTACAAGTGACCATCAACAGAAAGAAAACAGAATGTTCAAGAACTTCAGACACTCACATCTTTAGAAAAGAATATAAAGTGATTACATCTAAATGTACAAAAATTAAAATATGAAATGACAAAGTGATCAAGGATCTAAAAACAAAATAGAACCAAAAATTAAGCAGATCTCTGAAAATAAAATGAATTCAACTTTAAAATTCGTTGAGTAGATTATACAGCGCCTCAGACATGCGGTTATGTGTAGTGAAGGAATTTGTAAATTGTGAGCTATTTCAATGAAGCACTGAAGATGGAGAACAAAACGAAAGGAGGTGAAACTAGACCGGTAAAAGATGAAGCAAAAACAATATGAAAAGGATCCAAAATGCAGCAGAGAGATGCAATAATATAGAAAATATATTTTCCTAAAAACGGTGAGAGGCATACAGAACAGAATGAGACCACTGAAATAAAATGAAAAGTATGCCAGCCTATACAAGAAAGAAAATAATATGACTCTAGTAATTCTGCAGTCTCTTAAGGTAGTGCCATAAATGATGCTGGAACAAATTATACCCACATGGGAAAAAGTAAAATCACATCACTACTTCAAACTCTGCGAGACGTATCCTGCAAAATCGTATAGAGAAATTGCCATGTGCGAGGCACTGCATTTATCTGGCACTCAGCAATCAGAGGTGCAGTCTTTCTTTTCATAAAAATCTTGTATATATGTCTTTCAGTCTTTCTTGTACTACTTCAGTATTGAGCTAGATACTTAGATGATGATTATTATCATTATTTAGACATCTAAATGATGATTCTCCTTCTAGTGTGGGTATAATCTCTGCAGGATTTCCAGAATTATGTTTCTATAAATCAGATTATGTGCTCCTTTATTAACTTCTAACCTTTTTAGTATAAAATCAGCATTTCCCAGCATGGAACATAAAGGGCTGTGTCCCCTCTCCCCAGACTCTTGATATTGTACTATACAGAATATACAAGGTATATGTAAAGATATAGTGAATGTTTAAATTTAAAAATTATAGATGCATGATCTTTAATCCTCTTCACTTCAAAATAATTAGAAATCTTTACGACAATTTCTGTCAAATAAAACATTATGGTGTGTTTTCATTCACCTCTTCCAGTGGGTATGGCACCATGCGACTGTTGGTTCTTCCACAAAATCAAAATGAGTATGAAAAGTAAAGAAGTATTTTGAGTTGATTCAAGACGTTGAGGGATCCAGCACAGCACAACTAAAGCCACATATGAAAGAAGACGTCTAGAATTTCTTCAAAAAGAATCAACAATGGAACAGTTCTCTTTGAAGGAAATGGGGAATATTTTGAAGGGGATTCATTCAATGTGCTTTTTCCTGTAATAATTTTTTTTTTAAATTTAAACATTCAATGTCTCTTTCAAATACATGTATAAATACCTTCAATATTCTACTGTTTGCAGGCCCCTAAACCCAATGTTTCCCTTTCTATGCATTTGTGTATGTCACAGCACAACTAACTTTCACCTTAGGCAATTGTCTTTTCAGACTCACTTTGACTGTTGTCCGTTCTGGAAAATAAGAACAGATTACTTCTCAAGTTCTACGTAGCCCTCCATTACAGCACTTAAAAATGTTAAAAATTTTGCTTACTTTTTTATCCCTTCACTAAAATATAAACTCATTGTAAACAGTTTTATAGCTCTTCAAAATTAGAAACAATGTTATAATATTCTTAGGTGTAATAAGTGTTAAAAATTGTGAAAGTAACCATAAAACAAATGTGAACTTAACATATTATTTCTGAAATTATTCTAAAGCATAGAGCATGTATGTTCTGGATTTGTTAAAAGGTATTGCATTAAAGGCAATAAAGATCTAAGGATAATACTATGAATGAAGTTATGATAATGGGTGCCTTTGACCTTGGCTGTAGTCATGTAATGCGCTTTGGTCAAGAGAATATTATCAGGCAACTTGTACGAGGAACTGAGTTGTGCTGCAATGGTGTCTTCTGCAATCACTGCATATAGTAGCCTGATTAGTCCACTAGGGGTTTTATCTGGATGTTTTTGTCATTTGAAGATACAAGTGCACACATAGTAGCTCCTTGCAACAAGATTCTGATTAAATGGCTTTACTAAACTGTGACTTATCTGTCTACCTGGAATTTGCAAATGCTAATAAATTTAAACACTTTTCTTAGGAGCCTCATAGACACCATGGTGCTCCCCTTTGGTTTCCAGGAAAAGCAATGGTCTAGCTCTCCTCACCATCCCAAAGTACAGCTTATTACATAGCCAGAAGTACTCACTTCTGCCCTTCACATGTAAACCCCAGACCAAATCCGGGCCAATCAAAACTCTAACTCTGAGGTAGACTGTGCCTCTGAGACTTGCACCGGACTTGTTTTTTATATTGAACCCTGTTCTATAATCATTCGGAACTCTTGCTGTAATCTTTTGATTCATTCTGTATAATCTGAACAAAATGGAAGGTGTTTTGTCTAAGTCACAGGCATGCCATAAAGAAAAACACAGCCCCAAGTACAGAAGAAAATGAGGGCACAGCAGGAAAACAGTCTACTTGAGTAACTCAAAACTCTCTGGTATCTTAGAAAAGTAAATCAAAACCCTCAAACGTCTGGAGACGTCCGTACTCCCGTGGTTCCGCAGCTCAGGTTATTAGCACAGAGCGACAATGAGGCCATGCTGCAGCGTCCTGAGCGCACCATTTCCTTTGGCTGTTTTCCAGAGCCGTAGACTTCACCCCTAACCCAAATCAGCAGCAGTGAAGCATGTGCTGTCACTTGCAGTGAGAGCAGGAAAAAGCGTTGTGATGAAGTGGTGCAAATCCATCACTGCCCACCACAAAACCAGGTCAAGGTTCAGTTCCTATTGATGAAGTGTGTGAGAGGTTGAGTAGAGTCATTTCAGAGCAGAGAAGCAATGTTACAGTGCTAAAGATTTATCAATTGCTAGTTTTCCCTCACTGTTCTTGTTAATGTCATTTTCATTCATAATTCATTAGTTATAGGTAGACAAAAGGTCAATTATGGTGATGAATTAGTTGGCTTCCTTAACCCAGCTCAGATAAGGCCTGGGGTCTGACTGACTCACAAAAAGAAAATGTTTCTAATACCTGAAGGCATACATTTTCAGAAGCAATTCTGGTCACACTGTTATAATCATATATTAGCTGAATACAACATATTCTATGGAAAAAGTGCAGGGAAATCATTTTTTTTTCTTTTTTCCATTTCACTTATAATACAGATATTGTGTTTCCAGCAATATCATTGGTACTTTTTTGTAAGCTTCTGTGTGAGCCTAATGAGTATTGCTTATGGGTAAGTCCATTCCTACTAGGTGCAAGACTTCCAAAGTGGCTGCTTAGTAAGAAATAATTGATTTCTTCTTCATTTTTAAAAATTTTATTTTTAATTGACAATAATAATCGTGTTGCGGTTTCATGTTTTTGGTGTATGTTTACAGTGCAGAATGATTAACTTGGGGGTAATGAATATGTCTACCACCTGATGTATTTATTTTTGGGGTGACAACATTTGAAGTCTACTCTTAGCAATTTCAAAGTAAACAATGGTTATCTTTAATAGTTACTCTTCTGTGAAATAGCTCACAGTTTTTCTTGTCTACATGGCATTTTGCATGCTTTCAGCAACGTCTCCTTTTTCCCCACCCACCCTCCTGCCCCAGTCTCTGGTATTCATTATTCTATTGTCTACTTCTCTGGGCTCAGTGTGACCAAGTCCCACTTATGGGTGAGACCTGATGGTATTTAATTCTCAGTATGTGGCTTAGTTTAAATAAGCATAAATTTCTTGTCAAAGACTGGATCGTCCAGCTGCTCCCTTTGAAACTTTTTAAGACAAAATAGTTTTCCTTTGTGTATGTAGCACCCTTTCAACATCCAATCAGTCACTGATGGATGCTTAGCTTCTTCTACCTCTTAGACATTAAGAGCAATGCTTCAGTGAATGCAAGATTTCAGGTATCTCTTGGCGTACTGATTTCAGGTCCTTTGGATATATTCCCCAAAGCAGGTGTGCTGGATCATATGGCAATTATTATTTTTGGTTTTCTGAGGTGCTGCCATTCTGTTTTTCATAAGCAGAATATATGTACTACTTTACATCCCTATCAACAGTGCAGAAGACTCCCTTTCTCCACGTGCTCACCGAAACTTCTATTCTTCGTTTTTGTGATTATAGGCATTCTAACAGCTATGAGGCGATGATCTTTCTATGCTTTTCATTTTCATTGCCCGCATGATTAGTGATAATTACTTTTTATATATTTATTGGTCATTCGTATGGCTCTCTGTCAGAAGTGTCTATTTAAAGCTTCTCTGCTTTTTTCAATGAGTTACTTGTTTTCTTGCTATTGGGTTACAGGAAATTTTTTATTCTTGGAGATGGCATGGTAAAAATGCTGATAACAATAAGGTACATTCAGTTTATAAGCCAATAATGTAAATACAAGTTCTAAGTATTTTTGTTTGTTGGTTTCATGCATGATCCTAGAAATAAACTATTACTTCGGGTAACATTTAACCCTTCAATCTAACATAGGGAATTAAATGAAACCATGTGAAATGAAACATGGTTTAGTCAGGTATTATGGCTAGGAAACTTCTAGATTTCTTTGTAATTTTAAAGAGAATAATAAAAAAAGAACAATAGCAAAACTTTTAGATATGTTGATTGAACCTTACAACACTACGGTTTTGTGACTGAGGCTTTAGTAAAAAACCTGAAGTTATGCTAGACATTCACGATTCCATGCAGAAATAGAATTTTTAAAAATGGTAGTAAGCAAAATAGAGGGAGAGAGCAAAATCGACACTGACACAGAGAATGGGTGGAGCTTGATTACAGCTTTAATGCCGCTAAGGGTAGGAAGCTCACGCCGCTTTCACAAATAACCTTTCTCCGCAGCGGCCCTGGGCGGACGGTCGCCCCAGCACAGCGTGAAGTCCCACACCAAGGAAACACACGCGGTATTCACGGGGGTCACACACACGTCCAAACGTTCAGTGAGCAGAGTGCCCTCCGGAAAAGTGTGTCACCAGAGAGAGAAGTGGAAGTGATGCAATTTAACCATAGAAGTTTCATAATTACGAGGAGCTAAGAAATAATGAGTATTTACTCATGATTATAAGTAAGAAAACTAAGATGAATTTCGGCATGATATGGGAACACGAAATGATTACTAAAAATGACAACTTATCATAAACAACTGATTTTTAAGACAGTTAAAACTCTATGGGAAGTATATATATATATATATATAATACATGTATATGTATTATATACTATATATGCATACTTATAATGTTATATATACATTATATATATTCATATGCTTGTGCCAAGAGATAATGCACATGATGAACCTTAGAAACATGAGAAACACATTTAAGTTTCGCATTCAGGACTTACCTCATGCCTAATTAGACACCCTAGCTTGCCTGACTATAGTGAGTGCAATCAAGAACACATAGGTAACGAAAATACACCATTAGGAAAATAATAACTTCTATGAACCACTGGGGACATCTGGTAAATGCTGAGTGGGAGCTATACAACATGTAAGCCTTAAAAGGAAAATTGATTTATTCAAAAATCAGTAAATGTAGAAATGATATAAACCTCTTTTTCAATGGTCATATAGATAGAATAGTATAATTAGGTAATTAATGTCCAGAAATTGCTAACTTAAGAGAGAGTACCAAGCAAACTTAATAACACACTGAAAACAAAAGGGAAGTAAGGAGCACTGAGATGTGTTATGGGTATGTGTGAACTCTGTCTGATGAGTGTAATATTATATACTGTAGATATGTACTGATAACAATAAACACATACACAGAATATGAAAGCCAATGCCAGGAAATAAAAGTGAGTTCTCAGTACAGAGAGACAGACAGACAGAGACAGAGAGACCGAGAGAAACCCTAATAGAATTTTCAAGGGTAAACACAACCAGTAAACTACTTATACTACCAGATAAGAATTGGAAATTGAGATTGCAGGAAAATCTCTTTGAAATTAGACAGGTGGCATTGGAAGTGTGGACTACTGAAAAGGAGAATATACAGGAGTGGCACTTCAGTGACAGTATACATGCACATCCTTAATGGAAACTTGTTCATATTTTCAGAATCTATTTTCATAAGAAAGGGGTCCAGTGTGTTATAAATTCCATGAAAGAATTATAAGGTAGAACTTCCTATGTTAGAAGGGTTTAGTATCTTAGTAGAAAGAACAATATGAAGACTAAGAAAAGAGAACGAGGACATTTTTCCACGATATGTCTCAACTCTCCTTAATATGCCAGCCAAAGCAATGACTTGGACATATTTGTCATCTTCTTTACATTATTTTTCTTATTTCTGTAGAAAGATATATGGTGTGTTGAGCTCCTTCATGGAAATTATGTGTAGACAAGGTTGGAAACATGATTTATTACGGCTGCTGTCAAAGTGTCTAAGGTCCTGGTCATCCCTGTGCTGTATCTCTGCTGCCAACTCACAGGCACCCTGCACTCCCTTCTCACCCAAAAGTCTTGCCCTCTATGCTGTGCTCACAGAGGAGGACTCAGACTCTCAGAGAGTGTTCTGGCCATTACTGTGCGCTGCTCTAGTCCAAGTGACTCCAGTAGAAGCAGACTTTGGTTTTGTGGAAAAAGTAGGAACTTGAGTCAGCGTCAGGGTTTATGTTCTCTGAGGTTCCTTTAATATCCCTGGAGAGACAGATTAGAAGTAGATAGGTGCTGTGTGAAGCAGGCGTGCAAAAAGAAGTGTGTGTTCAATAGTTTAGATTAAAAAATAGTCTATTTAGGGGATTCATAGAAACACTTATAGAATACTATAGCTACGTATATGTAACACAGAGCTGAACTGGGCTGATCACAGGATTTTTCTGCAAATCCAGTGAGAGCCACCATTTGTTTTATTCTATACCTTACGATTTTTTTGCTCTCTTTGTCCTTTTAGAGCATATTAAAACACAATTCACTCTCTTTTAATTTGTGTAGAGATGAGACTGGGATAGAAGTGCCATATAGCTGACAGGTCATACTTTAAATTAAGTTTCCCAAATAAGAATTTAATCTAGTTTCAATAAAAGAGTTATTAACCACTTTTAATTAGGAAAAGCAAGGCTGAACCAGAGGTACTTTCTTCAACCTCCCAATGCAAGGAGCGGATTGATTGTCAGTCACTGATGGTATCCAGGTCTTTTGCTAAAAGACAGTGAGAGAGAAGCTCACCCAACAAACCTCAGGGGCACAAAGAATGTGTAAGTGGACTCTTACGAGGACAGTCCAAAGACCCACAAAGCCTTTGCAGTCCACTTGCAAATGCTTTGTATTGGTATCAATACATGGACAGTCTCTAAATTAAACAACATTTTTGGCATTCATAAAATTAGACCACCTAAGACATCCACTACTTAAAAAATGTATTAGCTAAACATGCTTATAAACATTAGGTAAGCTAGATATCTTGCAATCTCTTAATTGTATTTTTTGTTGTACTTCCTTTATATCTAATAACAATGTGTTTTGCTCTTACTTATCAGATAACAAGTCCATAGCTGCTTAATCAGGATGTGGGTTATGTGATCACAGGCAACTAACTTTTTCTCCACCACCACACACTCTTCCCAATGCTCAATAAATGTGATCAATGAAATATAAAAGTGAGAGAGAATACATTATCAGTGCTGAAAATTTAGAATAAGCACCTTCCACAGTCTGCAAACTTTTAAGAATATCTGCCAGATTATGTACACACTGAACTGAAGGAAAGATAAAGGAACCAACTTGCTTCACAAAAGGACATGGAAAAGTAACAAAGGAAACTCGATAAAGCCTACCCTGGAGGTACTTTTTAACTTGAACAGGAAACAGCAGCCCACAAAAGGGTGCCAGTTTAATATCAAGTTTGCTATTGTAGAGTTGCATAATGAACAGAAAGATCATGTGCCGATAATTCTTAAAGTGATAGAAGTTCTTTTAGTAGGATCTGCTTAGTAGGCTCAGATTGAAATGAAATGGTAGCAAGAAATCTGCATCATCAGAATGCATCTGGGGACTATAAGTCCATTTTAGAATGCCGGTGCCTTTCCAGATGGAGTGTTTGCAACACATGGAAAGTGATTTCCTAAAGCAAATCACCAGTAACAATAACAAGCAAACGTAGCTGCACTGATGCCCATCAGTGAACAGATAAAACCATCAGACCCAAAAAGATGAAAGACAGAAGGGACAACCATGTTGAATCAGAAGAATTAAAAGAAATATCAGTTTTTGAGATAGATGCTTTGGAACCTTCCAGAATAAATATCCACTTTAATAAGTTTTCAAAAAGTTTACATAGTCACAATAAAGGACTGACTTAAATCCTGTAAAGAATAAGAGGAAACTGGTAGGTAGTGAAAAATACACAGGAAACTACAGAACTGAAATAGTGGACCAATAATATATTCAAATTCACTCAAACTTTTCCATCTGCATGAATATATGGAAAAGATGACAAGACATAACACCTACAACTTCCAATATATGGATAATTGGAATGCTAGAAGGGGTAAGGAGATCGAAAGCTAATACACACACACATACACACACACATGCACACACACATACAAAGAAAATGCAGGGGGAAAAACCACAAAACTTTTAAGACCTGGAAAAATGACTAAATTAAATGAAATTGAAAGGAGTTTATTAAATATCAGGAAAATACATAAGGAGACCACAAAGTATGCAGATAATATTTAGAATTTCAGGCATAAAAGGAAATCAGGAAAAAACTAAAGAAAAGATATATTCTAAAATGCATTAAAATGTGTAAATGATACACATTTAAAATATTTCTAGAACTATGAAAACATTGTAGAAAAGTTCACAATAATTTCAGAAGAAAAGAACAATATTTTTCCAAGAATTCTCTAACTATGAATATTTTTTTTTATTTTAGAAAAATAAAAGTACAAAAACATATTGACAAACAGACACCCATTATCATAGAAAATAGTACAATCACAACTAATCTATAGACAAGGTGATATGGTCTCAACAGTAGTTGTTGCTTTATCCATTGATATCTTCGAATTGTAGATGTATGGACCCATATACAGACATGCAAATTTAGTCAGACA
>PVLD010001014.1:189923-228150 GCA_004027595.1 Dinomys branickii | reverse complement strand
TGTAAAGCAGCAACTATTGGTGTTTTGTTGTTGTTGTTGTTGTTGCTGTTGTTGATGTTTGCCTGTTTTGTTTTTTATCTTTGGATTTTTGGTTTTTGTGTTTTTTCTGTTGTTGAGAGGATTAATTGTCTGACTAAATTTGCATGTCTGTATATGGGTTTATATATTTACACTTCGAAGATATCAATGGATAAAGCAAGAACCACTGTTTAGACTATATCACCTTGTCTATAGATTAGTTGTGATTGTACTATTTTTTATGCTAATTGGTGTCTGTCAATATGTTTTTGTACTTTTATTTTTTTAAATAAGAAAAAATTCTTAAATGTGCTCAGAAATTTCCTTTGCAATCTGTTTAAATGTCTCCATTTATCTATGGAACTAACATTTACCTTGTTTTTATAACATGCCACTTTACATAGTTTGACTGATTTAATTCTCAAAAAACCTCATAGAACATGGGTACCACCCTCTCCTGTTCTTTTGAAAAAAGGTGATCTTTCCTGAACTTTTTGAGCCAAGGGTTAAATTGATGCCTTATTAGTTTTTATTCAATGTTACTGTTTTCCTTTTGATATTATAGGTATTATTTTTCCAAAATGCTACTGGTTTCCCGTAATCATAGGAATTCTTGCAACATGATATAGGCTTTTGTGAATCAGCTTGGGCACCTTACACAATGTTTGACATCTAATATAAAAACTTATTACACAATTGTATATATGTTGTATAATACATAATAAATTTTATGTATTGTTATCTGATTTCCCAACCATGAGTCATCTGACTCATAAACACTTGGATTAACTTGCCTACGGACAGACTTCGGCATGTGGTGGCAGGAACTGGGTTCGCAGGACTCTTTGCTAGATAATGGATATTGGTGGCTCTACAGGGTGGAAAATGATGCCTGAAATGTGGTGGTAAATGGCAAGAACTTGGCTCTAGGTTGGGCTCGTCTACCTCCTTGCCATGTGACTTCAGAACATGGTTTTAATGTGTCCTCTGTAAAACAGGGTGGCAGAACGACTACATGCTGGAAGAGAAGAGAGTCCGTGGTGGTGCATGTGCATCACAGAGCCCTTCGACAGTCAGTGCTGTCCACCGGGACAGACACTCGCGGTCACAACTTGGATTCCTTGGCTGTGAGCTTCACAAGCCTCCACCAGAGTCTATGAGTTGACTACGACTCCGCATGTCACCCCTCCTGTCTGCTCTGCTCCTTTTGTGTCTCACCCCTCTCCACCTCTGGCTTTGGTACTTAGGTCACACCGTACAGCTCTGTCAGCCACCTGAGTTGCCCATGCTAATCTGCAGGTTACAAAGGGATGACAGCATACTTTATATAATGTGACGTCGTCCTATGTTAAACTGCAGTCCTTGAATTTTTCTTATGACTATTACCTTACACTGAGAGATAATTATGTATCTTTCTTGTGTAAAACACTCAAAAAGAATAAGACCTCATCTGTGTAGCTTCTGTTGACTTGCATAAAGTAGGTACTCAAGTATCTGTTGAACTAATTACTGAACAGGGGAGCATTAGTTAAGAGCCAAGTAGTATGGAGTCCAACATTTTTCCTCCCAGTGTCTTCTTTCATTTCTTTTCAAATAATCTGAGTAATTTGTAGGTAGGAGCACAAGAGCTTAGTTTTTAATCTCATCAACAAAGAATCTTCCAAAGAGGAGACATTCTTCGGCCTTAGTTGTCGGTATTTCAGATATAATTACATTTTTCACCCTAAAATTTCCCAATGAGATTAAGAGTTACACACAAAGTCTCCTTAACACTCTGCTCAGAAGTTTGCACAAGGAGTTCTGCCCACTTTTCATGTGATTTCTGAAAGATGCCAGCTGCTGGCAGCCATGAAACGTGAAACACAAAGGCCGTGTAATCTCTTGGAACTTGTAATCTCTGCTTGCACAGCCCCCTGAAGCCTCTCTAAGAATATGCATGGCCTACAAGTGTGTGCATGTTTTCCTCCGGGCACAGGAGACACAGCGTGGCCATTTTCAACACACTGTTTCCAGTATCTCCTTTATGTACTCGAGATCAGCTGAGATAAGCGAGTACAAATACCTGGGGATAAGGAGCTTTTGAATTTCTTGTGTATTTTCACTTGCTTCATGGCCTCTGTTGGAGTTTCCTTAGACTTTAAAATATAGTGCTGCTTCTTACAAAGACTGACAAGTTTTAAGCTTCTTCACGTATCTTAATTCCAACCAGCTATTAATTGGGAGGGTTTATTGGGGTTCTATATTAAGGGCTTTTGGATTTGCCGGCAAATAGTTTTGGTTGCCTAAACTGACAACACAGCCCTATGAGAGTTATACCTGACCTCTTCCAGGCATGGGTTGTTGCAGGGCAGGAAGGCCCCCAGGAAAATGGCTATAGTCACCTCTCTGGCAATGTATGCTAATACACAGCAGTTACAGCAGGAAGAGTAGCACTCAGTGCTCAGTATGATTCAGCAGAGTTGGAGTGAGCAAATACTTAGATGCTTTATAACCATAGTAGATACTTGATAAACAATGCCATAGATTCTGACATGCATCACTGTAGTGAGAATCAGAGGAGCTGACAGTGGAGAAAGACAGAAGAACACAAGGCAAGTACTTATTGAGTACACACTAAGCACCAGCACTGAATCAACATTTGACATCATTTTTCATTTGGCATGTACTAGAATTCCACGAGGGAAGAAGATGTAACATTATTTCCCCCATATCACAGATGAGGACACTGAAGCTCAGAGAAAATAAATAATGAGGAATTAAGGGAAGATCGAGAATTCAGAACTTCCAACCTTACCCCATGACCTCCTATATGCAGGACGAACATTTTATTCATGGAAAAGGGGAAAAAAGAAGGGAAGGTCATAAGGGAAAGTATGTGGAGAAGGGAGGGAAGATGTGGTCAGTGCAAAAAGAACTAAGGTGGAGAACAGGAAGATGGACCAAGCCCTCACTAGCTTTCCTCACGATGCACGAAAAAGGACTGATCTTTACTCGCCCATCACAGGCGCTAGGTCGGAGCTCGAGGACTGAGACAGGATCACTGTGGGGTGCCCTGAGATCCGCGCGGACAGGCAAGAGTTCTGCGCAGCAGCTGTGGAGTCAGACACACTTATACTGAAATCCCAGCTCTGAGGTTCCACAGCCATAGGACCTGAGTGAGGAAAGCCCCTCTCTGTGCCTAAATATTCTCTTCTGCAGCTGGAAGGACAGAACAGGATGACCATGTGAAAACCCCCAGGATAAGTGGGCAGACCCTGGGCCCCTGGCTCACATCCAGGCTGCCACTATTTTTTCTTGGAAAGATTGTAAGAAGAAAAAAAAAGCCTTTTAAACAGTTCAGAGAGAAATCAAAAGAACGTTTTGTGACAAATGAAACTTTTATGAAATTCAAATTCAAACAAATATAGTTTATGTTCCACCACTGCCAGTGCTGTCCATGTTCCGATGGTCTCTGGCTGCTTCTGTGCTACAGTAGCAGAGCTGAGACCACACGCAGCATTCTGGTGGCTTTGCAACAGTGCTCAACGACAGGGAGGCTTCATAACATGATAGCATTTTGAGTGCTATATAAATCAGTTATGTGTTGAAAGACGTTTTACAAGATGAAACACAAAGCTTTCCCTACATATATTCTTTGCATTCAAATTCTCCAGGAGGGTTTGGGAGGAGACAGTTCCAGGAGCACTAAGCATGGAGTGCCTTATCTATCTCCCTGAGTGTGACAATGGTCTGAAGATACTGGCCTACCCAAGGTCCTGAGAAGGTCTGCAAAGAAGAAGCTTACTGAATTCTGTTTAATCCAGTTTTGCTCAAGTTTATTTGAACATAGAATGCCTCTACTACTGTTTTTTAAAAAATCATGTCTCTTAATATCCAACACCAGTGCTCTAGAGAATACCCTTAGGTATTGTCCACCACAGTGAAAGGAAGAGCTGACCATGAGATGAGTCTCATGTTTTCAGCGCAGGTCTTGGTTCTCCCAAGTCCTATCTCAGCAGCCTTGGACAATTCTCAATCATTCCAAACTCACTGTCTTACTGTATGAAATCGGGATGGTGTTACCTGACTGTTACCCCTCATTGAGCTAATGTATGAGCAGAGGGAAACCAGGACATGGGCATTTTCTCCACACCAGCAAGGGATCCACGGGAGTAAAACAGAAGTGGAAGAAGAGGCAACATCAGTGCTAAGACATTTATAGCTTTTCCCTAAGATGAGGGACCAGGAAGAGAGCCACTGGGCAGAGGCCTCTCCCTCCACGGTCCCTGGAACACTGCAGTGACCTGTTGGGGTCAGAAGGGGAAAACCCATCTTCCCTGTTCCCTCCACTGCTCCGGTTCAGAGGCTCCCTGAGGAAAAGCCACGCCAGTTCCCTGAGGGCCTCCACAGTGGGAGTCCTGAGCCCCTGCCAGGCGCTGGTGCTCACCGAGGAAGCGAGTGTGGAGACAGCTTAAAAGTCTGGCCACCACCAACATATTGCCTTCATCATTGAAAAAAATAACCACGTGGAGAAAATTCAGCTGGCATGTCTCAGCTTGTGCCTTAACACACAGTCACCTTCTTATCTGCGGTATCAGGTATCACAGAGTCCCAGCCCTGCTGTATAAGGAGAGACAAAGATTGCGCTTTGGCTCCGGAGCACTTCCTCATTCTCCCTTTCTCATTTCCACATTCTCTAGAAGGGAAGGACAATTCTTTTCTATGGCTGATTGTACTGAACAGCCTGTGAACCTGAATCATGTTTCGGATCAGCTGGTGGAAATGCTCTTAGCCACACAAGCCTTCCCTGGTCAGAAGAAAACACCCTGGTCTCTAATTTCCTCGTGTGTCACCTGCCTTTAGACAAGGAGGAGAAAGGATCTTCTAAGACATGATTTTCATCAGGCTCCCAAGCCAGTGTCTGGGTGTCAGAGAATGAAATTACAAAACAATACATAAAACCATAAAACCAACTCAAAACAGCAGGGGCCAAAGGCAAAAGCCCATATACAGAATCTATTCACAACACAGCATAGGGCAGTGGAGAGACACCCTGTTTAATCACAGAGAGGTTTTCTGGTAGAGAGATTTGCGCAGAACTCCTCTGAAATAATGCAGTGACATCAGAGATCAAGGAACACTGAAAGAAGGGATGCTGGGGGATCTGAAGGGCTGACCCAAGGCGTCCACAGGCACCTTGACACCAAGGGCAACAGGGAAGCCTCACACAACAGCCAGAAGCAAGTTCTCCCAGTTCCACACCCCCAGGGGAGTCCCATGTGCCCCCAAGCCTGCCCTGGTCCTTCAGATTGCTCTATGCAGAGCAGAATCAAAATTTTTCACAGATGCCAGTTTATAATATGGAAAGATGGTCATGCGACACTGAGTCAGTAACAACAAGGGTAGCCTCAGCTGACTTTAAAGGCTTCAGCAGGTAAGTAAGAGTGGTGGAACCAGCATTTGAATTTAGCCTTTGACAAGCTACAGTTCAGGTGCTTCCCAATCATTCTGCACCCAAGACTGCAAAATCAGACTTCAGGCCCCTTCAAGTATACAGAACCACATCTCTGTAGAAAAATACTGCCAATGTATACTGAAAGGTTAAGACTGGTACTTTCACTGAATTGGGATTTTTTAAAAAATTGTTTCTTGATTCCTCATCAACCTTTCTAAGTTTTCCTCAATGAACATAAGAGTAAAGGAAATGAAGTAGTGGCTATAGGAAGCCACTCCTTTCATAGCTTTCACAGGTTTCCCAGGGAAAGTGATCTTTATCATTTTTATTCCTGAGTTTCACTCTGTTTTCCTCTCAGACAAAGGCACAATGCATGTAAGCTGGGGGGGGGGCTTAGCCTCATACGGCAATTTGCCTTTCTGTTCTTTATCTACCAGAATAACTTATTCAGTAGGTTCACTGAGAGACATTACCGTCTCTCAAAGAGATTGTAATAACCTTCCTTCTGCATCCTTCCAAGAGCTCTGTTTCTGTCACACCGACAGAGGCACTAAGCAAATGCTTGGGGACAGGAAGAATCCAAAGCTCCCCACCTTCTGCAAATCCTGATATAGAAATAATATGGGGAACTTGAATTGTCAGGGCACCCAGAAGTAGGGCTGCAAACAAGTCTGGTTGCCCTTAGGCTGCAGGGAAGCTCAGAAAGGCTAGAAACTGGCAGAGCACCTCCTAATGCACACTTAGCATCTCAGTGACTCTTGTCACCATGGGGACAGTCTTAAGAGCTGAGAGGCAAATACTGCCCAGTGATTTGAACTGCAAGATCTGTTTGGAGAGATGGAGGCTTAACATACAGGTTATGCCACACTCAGTGTTCATCACTTGAGCCACCTGGACGTGGCAAGGTGCAGTGGAAGTTCTCAGTTGCTATATGCTGTTGCTCTTAGCATGTGCATTACATTTTTTGGAAAACAAAGCTACTGGGAATGTATATTCCCATCCCAAAGTCTCTGACACACAGCTTCACAAGGTAGGCTAAATGGAAATTATGGTATCTGTTTTGTGAGAGTATCTGGCAGCTGTCAGGTAGAACAACTGTGTTCTTACAGAGATCATGTCACCCTTGGTAATGCACAAGTGGGGGCCCTGAGGATGGAGTTAAGATGCACCGCAGTGTAGCCAATGGCCTCCAGTCAACTGATGCCCTAGTGGCAGAAAGAAACACAGCCATTCCAGTTGATACGTTCAGCAGTGGCCATAGATTTGCACTCTTGCTTTAGGTGCCATTTAGTTTTTACATTTTATTAGGGCTATAGAGATGTTTGAAAAGTTCTGGGGCTGGGGCTTCTCTCCCTGAACCAGCAGGAAAATTCTGACCTGGCATGTTACACTGGGGGCCAACTGGATAGTTCTCCAATCTAGAGCTCTGAGACGTCGCTACTGTCAGTGCGTAAGTCTAAGCATAAGAACCTAGGAACTTTCTCAAGTCCACATTTACATCCCAAAGAAATCCCTTATACTTTCTCTAAAAATGTCACTCTAACTGTATATTCCAAAGCGGATGCTTTTGGGGAGTTCTGGACCTAGATGCAACATCACACAGTGCTCTCTGCCTTCATCTAGTGGTTGTGTTCTTTAAAAGCCTTTCCCATCCTCCAGATTCTCTGAGAAAGGGTGTGCATAATGTGTGATGCCCTAAGTATAAGACGCAATTCATAGGCCAGACTGTCAGAGACGATCACGCCTGGCTTTCAGGTACCAGCTAACACACAGTTAGTGCTTCACTGCTATTGGCACCTCACCCCTCTCTCACCCACAGCAGACTTTTGGGTTGGATTTTCCAATGTCCACTCAACTTTAAAAATTTTCTTCTAGTATTCACTTTTTCATACCCCTCCCAACTATTGATATCTGCATCTCAGATTAATTTCCTCCAGATGTTAGTGTCTGGATTTCAAGATTTGGCTCCCCCAGCTCTTGCGATGTTCCTAAGCTACTTGGGCCATTTGTGTGATTTCTCTGACCTCATGAGTGTTTCTAACACCTCCCAAATTAGTGTCATCTGTGACTGTCTTTCACATACTCTTTTCCCCCTTTTACAGATCATTAATAAAGACGTTAAACAAGACCAGACCAGCACCACACTCCACAAATGACAAGTGGGTGGGAGGGCTGGAGTGTTCCCGGTACACCAGCCTTGGCACTGGAAGGATATAATGTAATACAACACTCCACTAGATGCCTCCTGCCTCTGGCCTGTGGTCATTTATCACCACTGTTTGTTTATGATTTCTCAGCCAGACTCCAGCTCCTGAGAGTGTGCTCATATCCAAGCCAACATACTCTGCTTTGCCAGGTAACCCTTATGAATGGCAGAAAAAAAAAAAAAAAAACCTCAAAACAAATTCTCTGCAATCCATCCTGCTCAAGAGCTTCTAGCTCAGTCCTCAAGCCCTCTACACTTGAGACCAGAGAGATGGACTGAGACACCAATATTCATTGCTCTCTCTCAATTCATCACTTGTAATTGCTCATTTAGATTTTTCTTTTAGCTGCAAGTCGCTCTCTGCTGCAAAATGGATTAATCCATATCCAGCAGTCAAGTCTTTCTTTGCAATACTCAAGAGCCAAAGTCAATTAATCTAGCAGTCAAAGGTGAGTAGAGACAGTGTGTTTTCGGGGCAAACACGTCTGCCAGGAAATACTTAGTTGATTTGGGTGTAGATACGATTTAAGAGTACAAGTCCTGCTTTGCTTTGTCCTTTCTTCGGCAGTTTCCCCTTCCCATACTCAGCAATCCCACAATTTCAACCGTTTTCCTCAGTGAGCAGATGGAGCAGACTCTCCAGGGACCAGAAGTAACAGACAGGCCAGGCACCCTCCTCCAGTCATCTTGTCTGGTCCCCACTACAGCCCTGCACAACCCCCTCCAAAGGAGGAAATGGACAGGCAGTGATCACAACCCCAAGGTCACTCAGTCAAGCAGTACTAGACCCAGAATACAAACCCAGGCACTCCTGAACCCAGAAGCCCACACTAGTAGCCAACCACCACACTCAGTCTTTCAAAGATGAGCAGTTATTCCTCTTTTCTGAGTCATGCTGGCCCCTCTGAGCACGTGTTGGGAACCACAGAGTCACGCGCACGTATGTAAACTGTCACCTGTTAACTATGTCAGGGGATTTGTAGATGCCTTAGGGTTCACAACATCAGCTTAAGAATCTATACACTGCCCCAAATTCCTTCAGGGTAGAAATTGTACTTTGCTCGCTGCTTTGATTCTAGTAGTAGAATAAAAAAATATTTTTTGAATAAATTACTGATTGCAAGGATTGTGGGTAGGATGTTCAAGCTGTAGCTCTAAAGAGTAGTTTAGAAGTCTCAATAGAAGGTAAAAATGTGTATCTAGCTTCCTGGGTAGTGGTAAAAAAGAACAGGAGAAGGAAGAGGAGAAAAATTAAGAGAAGATGAGGAGTGATAGTGAGGACAGAGATAAAACAAAGATAGCTCACTTTGTCCAGAAATTGCTTGAGTAACTAGAAGCAAAGTCATTGTCATAGTAGTTCTGAATATCTCATAGCTACTCTGGTTATTTCTTAACTCCTGAAGGAAGCTGCTTAAAGCTTCTTCAAGATGGGAAGCCAATCATGATGAGCAGCCAAAGTCTCATGAGGCACCTCCACAGACAGAACGCCTAGTGCGTGGTGATCTCAGGGGGCTTCTGGAGCTACTGACCTTGTCCTTTACTCTCTGGAACATTTTCAACCACCTGCCATTTCTGGGACATTGTTTTTCTACAGAAAAATATATCTCTCTATGATTACTGGTTTTCCTTTGCAATCTCTGATATTCAAGTATTTTCCTTTTTTTTTCTTTTGAGAGCTCAAAGAGCCACACAATCTTGAAGTTGGACTTCAGCCATGCTTTAAACTTATCAGCTTGGACATTACTGTAGGAAGAGGCCCAAGACTCCATTGCTGGTGGGAAATAGCATAGGTCAAAAACCTACCTTGCTCTAGACCAGCCTAACTAGACATCTGGAGAATCAGAAGTCTGGATTTCTATTCAGTTCCCTGCTCTCCAACAATGGCCTGACACAGTTTTGCTACCCACAGTCAAAATCTGGAAGCATTCTCAACATCAGCCCATATCTGACCTCCCTGCCTAAGGCCACTGGCTTCACTTCCTGGTCTTATCCGCAATTTATCCCATGTGAACTGCCCCCGGCTTGTTTCTGGTCGGAACTTCAATTCTCTAACTAATGATGAGACACTATTTTCTTGCCATGGACATTCAGTGTTTACACAGCAACCAGGGTGGTTCTACAACATAAATCAAATCACATCATGTCCTTGCTTAAGATCCTCTCATGTCTGCTCATTTTTCTTAAGCTAAAGTCTAAACTTTCTACTGTGGCTGAGGCTGTATGTGATCTGGCCTCTTCGCTCTTCCCATCTTTACCACTGTTTTGTGCTCTACCCAGAGTGATGGTTTTCAAGGTCCTTTGGCCCAGGAAACACTTCCCATCTCCAGCCCTTCGTGCACCTGTCCACAACTGCTTCCTGAGCACACACCTTTAAGTGGCACCTCATGACTATTCCACTTTCAAGGTTTGGTTTAAAACTCCCTGCCTCTAAGAGATCCTTTTCTTAAATTGCTTCCTCTTGTTTATGTCCGTATCTTCCTGGTTTCCACTGAAGCAATGATCCAAATGTGTAAAATTACTATGCATACTTTTCATTATTTATGTTTTTGTTCCTATCAACTACATGGTAAAATTCATAGGGTGGCAATTAAATCCGTTACTCATCTTTGATTTTGCAGTATCTAACCAAGAACTACCCGATAAAAGAATTTATAAATAAATAGTGAACGAGTAGATGGATAAGTGTATAAAGGAATATCTAGCGGGCAAGGGGACAAGGCCGAGAAGTAACAGCTCTTCATCCATGTGAAGTCTAGGGTAAGTTAGCAGTTATCATCTTGAACAAGAAGTGTAAGGGAAAACCTCCATTTTTATGGAGCCCAGAACCCCTTCCATGACTTCTTTCCTAGCCAGTGGGTCTCTCCTGCTCCAGCTACCCAGACCCTGCTTGCTGAGACGAGGCAAGGACGGTACAAACTCCTCAGCCCCAGTGAGACCGCTCCTTTTCTTCCATTCGTCCTGAGAGGAGCCGCGCCAGGCAGGCGCGCCGTCCCTTCCAGAACTAGTTCAGTGTGTATGACACCCTCTTCCCACAGCTCAGTATTCTGGGATTCGCATTTGTGTTCGCTCTAACTGTCCACATGCTGGCAGCAGACAGCTACCATTTTTCATTTTGAACGGGATGCATCTACTATCATCACGGCTTCGTTCCAAACTTGCTAATGCCACATCTGCACTTTTATGAATTAAGTGCTAAAATTTACATATGCTTTCAATGAAAGAAAAGATTTATCTCTTTCTAGTGGTTTCAGAAATAAAAATGATCTTGCACTCTATGTCTGCTCCATTACAAGAGTTTGTAGTAGGCGCTCAAACATTCAGATGTCAGGGCAGATGTGTCACTGAATCTCATAAAAGTGCCTTTATTTGGGACTCTGCTTGCCCATCTCATTGAATATATAAATGAATGAAGCCAAAGCTCCTCTTGGGGGTTCAAGGAAAGCACCTTCATTCAATGGTGATGAAGAGTTATTTGTTGACACAAATGATTGCCACATCAGATGGATTTTTCCCAAAGGACAGTTGTGGAGAATTGAACAGCTGCTCTTCCTGTATTTTCATAAAGTGAGATAGAAAATACAGTTAAGGCTCCAGAGCATGTTTGCACAGTCAGATGCTGGGGGTGGTGTGGGGCGCTGAGAGGACGGTGGTGTGATAAGCATTGCGTGGACGCTCAGGGGGGCAACAACATACAGGAGGTGTGATCCCGTGAGTCTGCAGGAGAAAACTAGAATAGTAATGTGAGAGAGGTAAATTCTAGGCACAAGAATACAAGAACGTGTATGAGCCAAGGGTGAGGGAGACCAGAGGGAAGCCAGAGGCAGAATATAGCAATACATGGTAGCTCTAGGCAGCACAGTTTTTATAATTTATGCAACCCAGCACCAAATGAAAATGTGGGGCCCTTCATTTAAAAATTATTAAGAATTTCAAGATGAAGATTTAAACTAAGACTGGCACCTTTCCAAGTGCAGGACCTGTGCACTGCACATGCCACACTCTGATAAAGATGGGGCTGGGTGCGAGGTTTTAAGGGGGAAAGGCTGACTCTCAGGCCGCTCAGTGCTCTTTAGAAAAGCAAACTTTCCAGTCCACATTGCTGTCAGAAAATATCACTCTTGAATGATCATAGTGAGACAAATAAATCATATCTGGGTGTAGTATCCAGAAGTGGCAAAAAGGGAGGAGTTGTTGCAACTGTTATATGAATTTAAATTCGTTGTAAATTTTAAAGCAACATCTTCTATATTATGATTCATGTCAGCACCAAACTGCAGACTCCAGTAGAGCCTCCTGATGCTATTATGAGCATATTACTGATGCCTATAAAATAACATGTTGTAATGTTTCTTTTATAAGAGTCATAAATCAAAACATTCCAAACAGTTAATTTTTAATGTACTACTATTATCCATCTTTAGTTATAAATTTAATGTCTCCTATGGCTTCACAGATTGTAATGCAACTCAAAACATGCAAAGGCTTTTCAAAAATAGGTTTCCCCAGTATCTCATTATTTCAATCCTTAAAGATATCATTTTAAAAGCCTGAGGATATCTGAACAAACTTGTTTAAAAGAGTTATAAAAAAGATAAGTAGTTTTCTGTATAAGCCTATAAAATTTATTACAACATATTAAAGTAAGATTACATATTAACTAATTTTCTGAGGACACTGCTTTTCGTTGTGGGGAGCATTCATACAGAAATAAAGGGGCTGAAGCCTTACACCACTGTCTACATTTGCCCTGAGCAAGTGAGATTTTCTGAGCTGAGTGACAGTTGCATCCCAAGGATGATGACTACCAGGATCATATCTTGGGGAAACAGCATGGAGGGTGTCCTGAATCTTGTGAAGGAGCAATAAAAATCTTTAGCATTCAGGAAGAGACACAAGGAAGCCTAGCACCCTAACACATGCCCAAGACAGAAGTGGCTTCTTCTAAGTACAAGCCATACTTCTCAAGAAACTGTCAACTCAAAAAATTTCCTTTGCATTCTTATGTATGCATGCTTTCGGCAGGTTTCCCAAGTTTGCTTTTCAATTTTATAAAACTCTTTCTTCTCATTTACTACTACTGTCTTAGGTTAATTTACACTTTCACTAGTTTCTCTGTGTGAGTAAATGGGGTATTTCTCTTAGTTTTTGCTAGATAAGCCAGGAAGAATCTGAGGGATTTCTCTGGTTTCCCCACTGCCTCACACTGACAAACCTCCCTTAAAATCACTCTGCATCGGGAAGTGTTAATTCCAGCAAAGGTAATTCCCTTTACCCAGGAAGGAGAGGAAAGGCGAGTGCTCAGACATGCATATGAAGGGGGCTTTACCAGGGGATGGATCTGGAGTTACACGTTTACTACATGGAAAGATGTTCTGTCTGAAAACCAACTTCCATATATTCCCTGCAGTACTAAAGATAACAATCTGACCCAGTCTTGAAACCCACAGCAGATTCAATGAAGAAGTAAAAGAGCAGTGAAACTGTCACCCAAGGGCAACACACACAAGTTCCTGGTTACAATTCTGAGCTATCTTGTTATGGGGGGCGGGGTAAGATTTGAGTACAAGCACATATTTTTCCATTATCCCCAAGAATTGCTCTAAACATGTTGATTCTCCAGGATGGTGACATTTCATGTTTGTCCCAGAAAAAAGAACTGTATGTGAAATATTTTCCAACCAGAAAAATTTACCCTGGCACACCATCTACCACATTTCTTGTTCTGAACAAAATGTCATGTGCATTGCCATCAAGTTCAATAGTGTATTCCATACAACTGTATGAACCTTCAGCTCCAGGGAGTTTGTGACTAGGTGTTAAATATCTAGCCGTACACAGGCGAGCTGCAATTCCCAGCCATAAAATCTGCTAGAGTTCAATATTCCATTTAGAACCATGTGGTAATTATATGTTCCACTATCAATTATAATACAGAAAAGACAGAAATAGGTTTTTAATAGCTAAAAATCAGTTTTAAAAGGACCAAAGCCTCTGTAAAATGGAATGCGTGTAATTTATATGGCAAAGATACCTAGAAGATCAAATTTTAAAACAACAAGTAAAATGCTAGTAGTGAGACCTACTGATATTAATTTATCTATTCATTTAAGGAATTAAAGTTACCCATTCTCCCGTACTGACTTGATCTTTTTGTTTTCTTCTGAACTGCCACGGGAGAGGTAATACAATCCATTCAACAGGCTTCTTGAAGATGCTACTTTAAGCTCTCTGAAGATACGTATTTTTATTTTCTTTATTCCTTGCCAAATGTTTGGAACCACAAAAAGGATACGAGAGTCACACCACACTGGCATATCTGCTAAAAGCAAACAGTCGGCTGAAAACCACGACTGGTAAATTGTGACAATTTCTGAGTCAACAACCATGCCTTCAAAAGTGTGTACACATCCTAGTAAGGGCATAGTTTACATTTTAAATAACAAAGAAACATTTCAATTGCACTACACCCAGTCCCAACAAAGCAGAGCAGTAATGTGATGGGGGTAGGAGGGTGAGGCAGGATGGACGGGGCTCTCGGGAAGGGCGAGGGCACGGGGACATTCCGTACTCACAGAACACAGTGGCAGACACAGGGCACAGTCACAGACATCAGCTAGCACAACTCAGCACGCACACGATGCAACACTAGAATGCAGTCATTTCTTTTTTAGAAAAATGATATAAAAGATGTTTTCTCACCCCTCAAAACAAAACTGGAACTTTGGTTTACAGGCCCGGCTATGCCCATATGCCCTCCTCGTCATCCTGCGGCCGGCCCGAGGTGGGGAGGTGCGCAAAAAGGAGGGCAGCGCCAGAATGAAAGAAGAGAAGGTTAGTCACACCGAGATGCATTGGAAAGGCACATGAATCTTCACTTTGATTTTTCATCTTAAAGAACGAGGACACAAAAAAATCCACAGTTATATCAGTTCCACACCACTGACTTGTCAAATGCATAACCGAGTTTTATATCTATGGCAAGCCCCGCACAAAAAACATTCCACCCACCCAGCTCTTACTTTTGTCAAGGTTGGATTAGAAGATTAAAATTATACATTAGCAGATGATTTTTTTTTTAAGAAAGCATGCAATTTGAATTGCCTACATCTAAGGAGCAGATTAAACCTTTAAAGCAAGCAGAGAAGTAATTATAGTAATCAAATACCCTTAATTTCTCTTAAGCTTAAAGTATCAATAAAGGCTAAAGAAGAATTAAAGACAAAAACGAGCTCCATCTACTTGGTTGGCACAGATGTCACATGCTGTAATTCTTATTAGTTACTGCACAAAGGCTCAAATGTACTGTAATCTTATTTGTCAGGTTGTATTTTTCTGTAGCGTTAAAGAGAATGTGCACACCATGAAATGATTATACATTTACATAAAGTTATTATACACTTGCATAAAATGACTATACATTTGCAGTCAAGTAAGTTTAAAAGACAGAGAATAAGGAAGGAAGTTTTATTTAACACTGTGTTCCACTATCAATATAGTGAAACTAATTTGGTCTGAATTCTTGTTGAAAATTTTTCCAAAACGGCTCTGCCTACTCTCCTCTTGGCATATTGACCAACAAACAGAAAGGCTGAGTCTTTGTAGACAGAAGTATATCTGCTGTTATAACATGCGCACTTGGAACAATCTTTTCTGTTTTCCGGGTGGATCAAAATAAAACATTTCAGAGTGAGCGGTCCATAGCCTGATTTCACACAAAATCTGGGAGTAGGCTCATTTAATAAATCCCCAATGAAACCAGATTATTGCTATGATTTATTTGTTTCAAAAACCAGCAATAGGAAAAAGATAGCTTGGAATATTTTCTCACATTTAGATTCTTCTTATTACTAAATTGTTATAATATTAAGTTGAATTATCTGAAAAGGCCAGTATTTGACTATTTTTCATCTAGAAAAACAGCAAAGACTTATAGTCCAACCAAGTCTTGCCAATAAGCCGAGATAATTTTTATCTACTCAAAGATTTAGACAGGTGGTCTTCAGACTGACTCTTAATATAGTTTTTCTCCTTTGTATCTCTACCTTATTCTACATTTGAAAACACTATTCTGAAAGGAGGTCCAGAGGGTGTACCAGACTGCTGAAAAGACATGTGGCCCAAAGATAAAGAATCTTGGATGGACTTGAATTACTCAAGGAATTTACAGAAATTCCACATGAATTTTTACTTAACAATTTAGGTAGGAATGTTTTGGGAAAAAATGAGGTACACTGGCAAAATCTTCTTATATAAAAACTATCTGGTTATTTATTACTAAATAGTAAGTCCCTCTGCCAATAAACTTCCCTTTTCTCTATATGACTCAGTGAAACTATATTTTTATATTCATCGAACTCCTCTCTGTCTCCAGAGAAAAGCAAAGTTGATGTTCCCTTTCATGTCAATAAAGGAGGAAAGTCTACAACGTGAGATCCCGGAGTATCCATATGTGGGCTTCAGGGAGTCTAGCCACCTCTGAAATTCAATGCAGAATGGTGTTCGGTATGTGTGCAAATATATTTCTCTGTATAGAGGCCCTGGCTTTCATAACAAGGTTTTTGACCCCTACAGTTGCTGCTGTAGGGAACACTCCAGGCACAGGGAGAGGCTATGATTTACCAAAGTCACAAAACAAAATAGGAGGCTTTCACAAAATGTAGCACATAGCCTCTGCTGACTGCTTCCTACATGGCTATAAAATAACTTTACTTGCAGAAAGTTTATTTCAGTCTGCATTTAAAACATAACAAAAACCCCCCTACAAACAGCACATATACATGCAGTTTGTTCCAAATCTATTCATACAGGGTTTTAATTTAAAAAAAAAAGAAAGCAAAAAGGAAAAACCACTCTCACCAAAATCTGCCACTGCCTTCTTAACAGTCCAAGGTGGTCTAATGCAAATTACTTCTGGCAAATTAAATATATTAAAATGTGGTAATTAATTATGATTGAAACAGACAGGAGTTGTAGCTTGAAAATATACACTGCCAATATCACTACTGTTCGTAGTCCACCATAGGAATAGAAGGAGCTCCCAGATGTCGAGGGTTATTAAAAACCAGATGTTGAGATCGACATCTTGTATGCTAGTGAATAAAGTAAAGAAATACGACAGTCCAATATAAACTTTGCTAAACTTAACATGGCAGAAATGTGGATAAATTCCTTGTGTGAACTTGGAATATTATGCATTTTTAAAAGGCTTTAGTTTTTAAAGAGTAACAAATTTTCAGAAAAAAAATGGAAAGAAAATTGTGGTCATTTCTAGTCTTTAAAATGTAAACGTGCATTGATCCTCCTCATCAAGTGATTTCAGTCAGAGTGAATGTCTGTTTGGGGAATCAAAAACAAAAGTTCAGGCGCCAATCAGAGAGGCAGCTCAAGGTCTTCCGAGTGGCCACAGCTGTCGGTATGCTCTGCTGTCTCCACCCTACTGGGCAAATATTATTTAGTTCAACCTCCTCACCACACAGGAACATAAATCCAAGGACCACAAATAAGAAGGGACAGGTAAGTGTCACTCGATCCCTCACTTCATGCTAAGTTACTCAGAAATACTTGATGCTTTAAAATGTATCTATCAGACTCAAGGGAATCCATTTCTTTCCTTTTTTGGTTTCCAAATCTACTCTGCAGTGGATGCTGCCTGGTGTGTGATCCTATGTGTGTCCTGTGTGAGTGATTGCTCTGCGAGAAGTTGCCAAAATAACTGGATGGCAAGAAAGCTTTCAGTCCGTCAGTCATCTTCATTTGTGTGCTTGCGTCCACAACATCTGAGGCTGGGACCGTCCAAGGTGGGCTGATGCTCAGACCAGAAAGACCACAGAACAGCACGCTCTGAGGAGGGAGGCTTAAAAATCAAATAACCTCAGCACGTATCTACAGCTCTAGGGAGGATGTCCTGAGGAGGTCTTGAGGGAAACCTGGTGGTCCAAGATGCTGGTCCCTAATGGATTCTGTAAATACTAAGATAAAACAGAATTCCTCACTGAAGGGGCTGCTTACTGGCCTATGTTGAGGACAAGATCTAAAGGCAAAGGGAGTGAGTCATCACTGACAAGAGACTTGCTGTCCAGGCTGTTTATTAGCCACAACAAGGCAGCTCTGAGCAGGAACTGTACAATCTGACGTTATGCATAGCCCAAGGTAAAATAAGCCTTTAGCTGCTGATCTCTATTTGGAAGTATTAGTTACAGCCAGCAGGCAAATCTGAGGCCATCACTGGAGCTGGCTTTTTTTCTTTTTTTAAGTAACTGCAATTCTCTTTCAGTTGATAGTCTGCTTTTTTCCCCTTATAACTGGAGCACTAGGTTCCTAGTGGGGACCTTACTCTCACATGCATCTTAGCTAGAAAGGAGGCAGAAATGAAAGCACCACGTTCAAATGGCCGCTGCCTCCATGGGAGCCCAGCTGCTGTCTGCCAGGAAATTCAACCTGGCTTCGTACCCAGGTCTGCTGCGGCCAGACCTGCTCCCAGCCTTACTTCAGTTCTTAATTTAAGCCCCAGCACTCTGCAAGCTTTGTCCATGCAGGTCACAAAAGTAGGGCCACAGTGTGGGATTTACGATATGTCCTAAGCTTGGGGTTAACCAAGATAGATCCTCCAGGCATTTTCAACTGCCGGCTTGTGCAGAGCAGGAAAAGACAGGTGTGTGAAGGAAAACAACAGGCTTCGGTGTAAGCCTGGAAAAGAAAGGCACAGAGCCTCATCAGGGTACCAGGTATTCTGAGGTTATGTCTAACCCTTCTCTCTAGAGTGTGTCCTTTCACGTCCCCTGCCTCCACAATGCTTAGTCCATGGGTGGATGTCTGTTCACGAGGAGGACTTTTAAGTGACTTAGGCTTGTTACAGCCTGTGGGGCTCATTAGCAGACACGTCTCTCAAAGAACAGGAAAGTGCTAGCCTGGTGCAGATAGCTGCTTATGGCTCCATTTAGATATAAATGTGAGCTTATTTCAGTTCTGAATGAGGAAGACTCAGCACTTATTGGTGCTTGCTCTAGGTCAGAGAATGCCGACAGGTGTCTGTCCTTCCTCACCAGTCTTAGTGACCCTGACACTGAGGTGTCAGAAAGCACTCTCTGTGGATAAGGGAAGGGAGGCTGAGGGAGGAACATCATCACGTAGCTCATCGAAAACCCCTTGCTGGGAGCTATGGAGCCAGGTCCAATTCCCACCCGTCTACCCACCGAGTATATACACCCTTCCAGCTCTGCCGGATAAACTGCGAAGCCCCAGAAAGAAAAGCTCACTTTCACCCCAAAGAATGTGTGTTGGCTCTGAAGTTCTAGGAACCCTACACTGCTCTCTTATCAAGCTGCTGAAGATCTTGATTGGAGGACCATGGTACAACTCAAACTAGGTCCTTCTGGCGATTGGAAGGAAGGTTTCTCTCAGGCCAATGGAAGCTGTGCACGCAGACAAAGCAGCAGCGCTCCTCCTTACAACCTTAAGGCCCTGAGGGAAATAGCACCTCCACTTCCTTGATACTGCCTCATGAAACCTCAGGCCTGGGAGCTGAACAAATACAGTTAAATCTTGCTACTTGGTTGTCTTGAAACTCATGAAGTGTGGTACTTGAGGCACTCAGATGAAAAAATTTTGTCCTGGTACTCACTGTTTATTTGGTGCTCAACCTTTAAGCTAGAACTTACAAGGTGCTGATTGCCTATGACTTGCTACCTTTTCCAGCTGAAATTACTTGTTTAGTGCTTGCTGCTTTTCGCATTCATCACACCTCACAGAACACGCTAAGGAAGCATACCAAGGTACCAGTGTACTTCTAGATGGGTAACTACGGAAGGCTCTGTTCTTGTTCACTTGAGTGTCTGGACTCCTCAGGGAGCGCCGCCTGGCTTTTAGAGCTCCGTAGAGTCGCTGAGACTACTGACCACATTTCCTCAGAATTGTTTCTCACCCACTCTAATGTGCCAGCCACATCCTGGCTTATTCTTCTAACCCCCACTGGTAAAAGCTAAAACTTCACTGGCTCGGGAGGAGACGACAGGTGATGTCCATATTTTAAGACACACTGGGGCATCTTTCAGGCAACAGGCAAAGACTAGACAGCCTGTGCCTCCTGGGTTGGTTCTTCTCAGCAGGTTCACCTCGGGAGGACACCCTGAGGGAAGGTGGCTGTCAGAGACTTCTTTGCCAATCTACTGAAAACGTTACAGAAATGTAGCAGCGGCCTCTCCCCTCTATTCTAATAATCATACTCAGGTGCCATCTCAACTTGGTTTTAGGAATGTCATTACCAGAAGACTTAAAGACACTACTGTTCTATTTCCTTCAAGCAAAAGGAATTCTGAGAAGCCGGTCCCAGAAGCAGGTGCAGTGCTTTCAGCTGAAGGATCAAGATGCCCAGCTGAAGACAGTGCTGCTAGAAGACACCACACTGGCCAATAGTATTGTTGGGAGCATAAAGTCAACATCTGCTAAGAGCTGAGCCACTGCCAGATAACCATAAAAATGGATGAGAGTGAAGACAGGCTTTATGTTTCCTTCTTCATCCATCAGTCATTAACACTTGGCTTTGTTCAACACAGTGAAAATTGTGTTTTTAATATGACTCTGGACTCTACCATGTCCTAACTGGTAGGCGACAAAATCTCCTAGCCTTTTGACTATCTCCTCAGTAGCTTAAAAAAGAAAATGGGACCATATGTTAGCTCTGACCCTTCATATGGTTGCTGTGAGAACTAAATGGGAGAATGAAAGCTGCACCACTTGTAGCTGTTAAGGACTTACACGAGAATAACTGGGCACATTGCTCCTCTTGGTAGCCTTCCAGACATTGCTACTATGTATTGCAATGAATTACTTGTTATTACACTAACATCAGTGGCAAAATGGGACATATAAAATAATCTGATAGTGTGTAAACATCATGCTAAAAATATTTTAGTATCTTTGGGCTGTCAAAGCTAGAGTTGATTCAGATTATTGATACATAGGTGCCCAAAGAGTAATTTTTAAAGTGTAATTACTGCGTACATAAGGTGATCTGTTTTGGAAATGGCAAACAATTTGGGAGTGTACCCAGCACATGGGGAAAAGCTGTTTCCCATTTCCTTTTCTCTGTTCCCTTATCTTTAGAGACCTGTAAGCACCTGGAGGGTGTGAGTCAAACATGATCCTTATTATAGTAGTTCAAGAAAAAAAAAGGGGGAGAAAGGCAAGTGTTTAGCAATATAAAATGCATTTCGCTGCTTCCCAATATTTTAAGGTTGGCCACCCCCTTTCAGTGGAGGAGCTGAAGTGCTGTCCCTGAGACAAATGTGACTGGATTACAGCAGCACACTGAAGAGGAGTCAAGCCTCTGATCCTGCCAAGGTGAGTTCCATCTACAAGCCTGGGGTAGAGGCTGTGCCTGAAAATCCCCGTTGACTCAGAGAGACCACAACAGATCTCTTAATGAAATCCTAATACTACAAACAATGTGTAAAACTGATACAAATTAAGGTGGAAAAAAGCCTATTTTACCCAAAACAGAGTAAGACTGAAATCTTTAATAGGCTCAAGCCTCCTTTCAGGAAAAATCCTTTTCTAACCAGAGGATCCCAGTGCATTAGGTAGCTCTGTCTTTTTCTCATACCCAACGAGCATAGCTGGTAGGGTTTATCAAATCATGCCCTCACGTGCTTACATGTGAGGAATGAACATCGCACCCACATTAAGGGCTTTGGTAATAACCTGATTATCTGCAGAGCCGGCTTCCCCACTGCTGCACCCTCTCTTGGAAGCCTGAAATGGCTCGCTGAACAAGGGACTAGTGTAGGGGAAGGAGGCGTTAAACACCTCCCACAACAGCAGTTTAGACATTTGTCCCCATTTCTTTCTCTACCTCTGCCTCACAAAGGGTCATTCCAGGGTGTTTGCTCTTAAAAACAAGCAAACAAATAAACTGCCACCTTTATTTCCCGATGATGACAAGTCACACAGACTGTTCAGTCATGTTTCAGTGCTTTGGGGATTTGTAGTAACCCTTTGGGGGATAATGAAAAAAGTAACACCTGTGCTATTTATTTCATATATTTTTATTAAAAATCTACCGTTTTTAAACACAGTATCTTCTATTTCCAGTAGTACTGGAAAAAAGGTAAATGGCTCAAGGGCTTTTTTGGCAAATGCGTGTTAGAATACCACCGGCTCCAGTTCTGAGAGGACTGGCATTGGAGTGGCAACACTGGAAATCTCTGAACTCTTCTCCCACCTAATAAACATCAGTACCAGCATGAAGTTTCTTCATGGATGGTTGAATTCAAAGGCTTCAGCCCTACGTGAAGCCAAAATTCAAGGTTTCTTCCGGGAAATGGGCCATGAAATCAAATTTGAAATGCCAAAAAGAAAGAAATCTACCATCTTTCGCTCAGGCAAGCTGTAGGCATACTATCTTGGATGGAAACTGATATTAAAAGCCCAAGACATGTAACTTTTCTTATCAGGTTACTGTCACAGAATACTAGAAACTTTTGGGTTTCTGGCTGTTCTGTATCTGTACCTCAGCAAGTTTTGCTAGATGATGGTTAATTTTTCTTCTATATACAAAATGTGAAAATATATTTACATGCATACATTTATATATAGGTGTATATAATGTATATTCAAACATGCACTCAGGGGAAGCTAGGGAGAGAAATTTCTAGTTGAATATGATCTTGTGAAACTCTTCCATATGTGGAAAAGTCCTGAGTCCATCTGACATACAGCAATACATACATATATACACACAGGACACTATGTATACATTTATCCCACATTCATTTAACCTCAAAACATAAAATAAATTCTTTTTTTTTCTTCCTAACCAAAAGCTAGGAATAACAACTCTACATATAGAATTCATTTTCTAGGGGCAACGGAGCAAGTTAAACCCTTTACTGTTACAATTCAAAGGGCTTCACTTTGGCTAATCTGCTGGTGAGAGTGCAAGGAAAGCCGGGGATCAGTCACGAAGCCCATTCTGCCATGCACAAAGGGCCGGGGGTGCAAGGAGCTCAGGGCCTCGGGCCGGCATTCTGAGCAGTCATGGAGCCTGGGGTGAGCAGTGGGACTGCTTCATCCTGTAGGTGAATAATGGAACTTTGCCTATCTTTTGCAGACCAAATATAAAGTCAAGATCCCAAGGAAGTGGAGGAGGGGAAGGAGGAAAACAAGCAGGAGAGTTTTACCAATAGATGTGCAAGCTGGAATCATACGGAGCTGGAGACCACTCAGGGAGGGCCTGCTTGTAGGTATGGCTGGAAGTCCTCATCCCGTGGGAATGCTCTAGGGAACACTGACTGATTCCACCTGGAAGCAGGTACCTGAGGCTCAGATATGTGCTGCATAACAAGAGGTGGGAGACGGGAACTCTAATTTTATTTTCTTGCTTGACGTTATGGCCCTTTAGCCAGTAGGAAGAGGGGAGAATATTTTGGGACCTGAAATCTTACAATCAAGGCAGTAAGTGCGATAGCGTATTTGAAGCAGAGCATGGTTTCAATCCTTTGTACATCAAAATACATGTATGAATCTAGGGACCATGAACAGAAATAAAAACATTTCCATAATCACTGTGTGCCTTAGGTCACTGGGATCATTTTATTCTATCTTGAAATATGATCTGTGTATCTGTCCCATAACCCCAGTGTGAAAAGAAGGCCAAATCTTGGCCTGGGTTCTTCAGTGACCAAATTGTTTGACGGCTTATGGCAAAATGATGTATGTCTGAAGGAGAACTCTAGGAAATATTCAGCAGAAAATGAGAGTGGACTTTCGGCACTCTGATGCACGTCCAGAGGTACGCAGGCACATCCCGGCTGGGAGTCACACATGCTGGGACCACAGAGTAATCAGGAGCAGCCAAGAAGGGCGAGCAAGCACCATTTATTTTATACTTGCAGATTCTGGAAGCTGACAAGCGGAGTACATGTGCAATGAATTTTATAGGACTCTCTCAGTGGGACAGAGCCTCTAAATTTGTGAATGCCCAATGGAAAACTGAGCTTCTGCTAGAAGATGGTCACTATATCCAAGTACGGCCCACACCATAGTGAATGGACAGGTGCCGGCGAGGTGGAATATCTTCCGCTTGGCTTGGGGGGTCTTGCCTGCTCCAGGCCCTTGATGTGCAGAGGCTTACGGGTGAGTGAACGAGAGAATGTGGACCCTGGCGGTCCATTTCCAAGAGCCTTCTGTGAGCTGGAGCAATTTGTCTCCACTGCTAGAGGATCTTGCGCCTGTGATTCCAAGGCAGTAGGGGAGTTTGCAGAAAGCCTCATTTTCAATGACAAAAGAATAGCAAGAGAAGAGAATAGATAAGAGGAACATGAGAAATGTATTAACTGTGTGTGTGTGTGTGTGTGTGTGTGTGTGTGTGTGTGTGTGTGTTTCTGTGTGTCTATGTGTCTGTGTGGCTGTGTGAAAGCAATAGACACAAAATAGAAATAAAGACAACAAAATCTGGGGCAAATGAAAAGAGATCTGATAAGATAACATTTTAATCTAACTTTGGGAAGTAAATCAAGATAAAATAAAGTTTACAATTCAATGTAGAAAGGGAAGCACATATTTTCACTGCAGAAAAAGTGGATATGATTTAGTCTATTGAGCAAGCGTAAGTGCACATAGCTGCACCAATATATCCATATGGACACCCAAAGAGATTTGCTGCCAGTATATGATGTGTGATCAAAATATACGATGAATGTTTAAATTAAGAAAACTTAATTACAGTAAAAGACACATTGCCATTAATCCGCCTCAGAAAACTCCCCCTACACACACACACACACACACACACACACACACTTTGAACCACTTGTTTGTTGTTCCTGCCACTCTCTGAAGCCATTCTGGAAGCCCTCCTTCATGTTCTCATTGGGTGGTGAACGCTGCTGGGAAGCGCCAGCCAACAAACAGGCAGATTTGTAAACCATGGCAGTGTGTCACCATCTGCTTTACTCACCAGATTTGGCACTGTGCAACTTCTGGATCTTCCTCAAAGTCAAAGGGACCACAAAAGGGCAACATTTCACATCAACATGGGACACTAAAGGAGCCATGATAGTGCCACTAAATATATGAAGAAGCACTTTCAGAACTGTGACAGGAAGTGGCAACAACAATGGGATAAGTGTGTTCAAAGTGAGGGGCTGTATTCTGAGGGTGATTCATACCCACGTGTTTTTTACTGTAATAAATATTCTTTTCTTTAACCATTCACAATATTTTGCATCATACCTAATGGAGCATTCAGAGGCTGAGGCACTCACCTTGGGCCAGTTAGTTTTCAGTTTTGTGTCTCTGAATCATTAATAACTTCCTGGGTACCAATTTCTTTCTTTCTATATGGGATACTTTCACCTGTCCTTTCTATTTCCCGAAGGTTCTATAGGAACAGTTCACTCAACAGACCTTTACTGAGTGCCTAATAAAGCCAGACAGATATGAATGTATTTTGGAAGATGCAGCACAGTACATGAATATAAAATGTACAATTCAACCTAAATTTTATGTGATCCTTCTAACAAGTATTAGATCTTCATGCTCTTAGAGTTATAGCCCTTGCAGGATTTTTCCAAGTAAAATGTGAAATGTAAATTTTAAACAGGATCTGAAAGTCCTGAAGGTGGCAAAACCCCTTGAATTTCCCAACTCCTATGAATGATCATTTCCATTTAATGAAGGAGGGAAAAAAAGAAGTTTTTTTCCCCTGGTCTTTGAAAGTACTCACATATTTTCAGCCCCAAAATGTTTAGGTTCTTTGCTAGTTAGGATACCCTACTAGAAGCACAGTGGCAGATGCTTTAGCAAATGCTAGTGTATTTTGCATTAAGAAAAAGGCTGTGTGATCTAGGCCTTTAAAGACTCAACTTTGAACATAACACTAAGTGCAGAAATGTGCAAAAAGGGCGGCTAAACAGTACTTGGCATTTTACACCGGCTGGAGTATGGAGCTCACTCTGACGCAATCCCTTCTCATTGATGGGGTTAGTTCAGACCTGGGGAGCAATGAAAGATCTAACTAAAATGTGACTTTCCTTGAGGAAAATAAAACTACAATGCCTACCAAAAAGAGGCACAAAGACTTGGTATCACTGATGCACTTTAAGGCAGGGAAGGGTGATGCTTAAAGGAAGAAACAAAGGATATTGCTGATGACAAGCAGAGAGGACCTTTGGGAGAAGCTGAGTTCCCACAAGGCTTTGTGAAACTCAATCCTGGTCACCTCAGTTTCAAAGCACTGCTGTGTCTGCAGCCTGTTCCATTTACTCTTTGGCTTGCGCCAAGTCATGGGTAGCGTTCACTGTCTGCCCCTATGGCAACTTCTTGGTTGGAAGGACTGCTTAAGTCATTACTGGGATTTGTCTGGAAGTTCTTCTTGGGCATGTTCAATGGCTGTGGCCATCCTGGGCAATCACAGGCCTGTACTGATTAGTTGAGCCATTTCCTTACAGGGGGCTAGATTGCTAGACTGACACATTATACTGACTTCTCTTGCATCTTCTCCCAATCTTTCCACCCGCTCTCCTCATATTCCTTCTCAATTACTGGTGGGCTGTGTGTTTATGACTGTCCTTGGCTTTCTGTGACCTTATCGTCAATGCTCACTTAGATTAGATATGCTACATTAATGGGGAGGACTAACTCACTATCAGGAATTAGAGCCTTTAAGAAGATACTCTAAGAAGTAAATGAAATAAATACAAGAGGCATTTTCACTTTTTACTATGTAAAACACAGGGGAAGCTGTCTTCAAATCTGCCTTTGGGAAAAAAAATTTGCTGGAAACTGACCAGTCTTGTTTTAAACTACATAGTCTCTTTTCCATCTGATATTTTGAGAACACTATTTTTCAAAGCACAGATGTTGCAGAAAAGAAAAAAAAAACCTCTATGAATAAGTAAATCTGGAAAACGATGGATTAAATAAAAATAGAGTGTTTTCTTTCTTATATGACTTTTTAGATTCTTTGATCAAATTGCACAAGGATGCTGGAAGACAGAGTTAAAATATGCAATACTTTCCCAAAATTCTTTATCCACCGAATCTTTGTCTCAAGACTTCCCTCATGGGACTAATGTTCTGAAAGTTACTATGGGAAATGCAGGCCTAGACTTATAATACTTGGATTCAGTTTCTCATAAGGAGAAATCAAACATCTTAGTAAAGAAAAAAGGGGCAGGGAAAAAATGGAAAAAGAATATAATTCTGAACGTGCCTGGCAATACTTGAATTTTCAAAGGTAAAATGAGTTTCTGCAGAAATATAGCTAAGTTACTGATTTTTTCATATTTCCTTTTCACATGTTCTGATCTCTTAATAAAGCTCAGGAGGTGATGTCCACTCCGTTGTTCCTCTTCCAGAAGACACTGTTGGTCAACAGTTAGAGCCACAGAAAGGCCAGGGACAGAAGAGTCAAGGGCACAGAATCAGGAACCCTCAAAGAGATCTTTCCCCTTTAAGTCAGCTCGGCCTACTTAGGTGCATTATGGAAAAGTGGCTTAAAACTATTCCAAATCAACCCATGATTAAGACTCTCATACTGTTACATGTTGCTACTTCTGTCATATTCTAAAAAGCACCTGCATGTCACTGGATTAGTACACACGGTTCACACAATCTTGCACAGGGTTTGTAGCCAACTCGAAAAAGCTTTGTAGCCTTTAAAAACTACTGTTCTCTGGGACTGAGCTTTATAGCAATGCACACACTGATATGCTGGCTGTTGGTCACTAAGTCTCAAGTCTCCAGTACAGGAAAAGGTATCGTTTCCAAAACCCACAACACCTCATCTAAGGGGCATCTGGCGCAGGAGATGTAGCTATCTCTGAGATGGAGCTACCCTAACCTCACACCCAGACCCTCTACCTAAGTTTCTCTCTCTCACCGATTGAAAGTATAAAACAACAGAGCATTACAGCCTTGGTGATCCTAATTTAAAACCATGAAGTCCTGCTGATCAAGGGTGTTTCACTGTCACCACGAACCCTACTTTAGAGAAGTTTCTAAATCATGATCACCTACTTAAATTACAGTTTTATCTGCCTTTCCCTGACTGACCCAAAAAATCACTGAAAAAGAGAGGAAAAGACTTAGATTCTTGTCCTAGGACCAGACGGGAAGCTCCCTAAAGGCTGAGCTTTGTCTTGCCTGTCACGCTCCTCCCTGAAACCTACACGGGGGCTTGCATGGAATTGGTGCTCCTAATGTTTGCTGAGCTTGCAGCAGGATTCCAGCCAGTACCCTCCACCCCTAGAGCAGGAATTTCTCACCCGGAGAAGGCTGAAGCTACCTGCCTCTGTGTCCTGGGCTCACTTAGCACATTCCCTGAGGTGACAGATGCGATGGTAGAAGACTACCACCATCATGCCGGCAGTAGCAGTAAGACAGGTGTGTCCAGGGTCCCAGTGCCATGCCTAACCCAGATACTCTTCAAGGATTCCTAACTCTTGTGGAAAGCAATTATTTTTGTCCTCTAACAATGTTTATTGTCTGTGAACAAATGTAAGAGGGCCAACCAAGCAGGCAAGATAGTTGTTTATGACTAGAGACCTCTGGGAAAATGGCAGGAGGCCAGCCTTTGTAGAAATCATTCACAAGGCAGATACATTTGATCTGGTGCCTCATTTTCAGCAGCACGTACTAGGGTATGTGTCTCTATAGGATAGCCCAGTATGTCCTCTCAGCAGAGCCCTCCATGATCCACTCCTCTAGGCTGGCTTTCCGTCCTTCTCTCTGCCCTTATAATGTGCTCTGCTCCTGTCAGTCTGGGTGAGAAGGGAAAGCCATGGTGGCCTTCTGCCATGTGGCTCAGAAGAACAGCCAAAATGTGGTCTGCAGGCCTCTCACTCCTGACCCTCAGGGGAGAATGCCAAGGAGCAAAGGGCAATGTGTCAGAGAACAGGGACCAAGACTGAGAGAGAGAAGATTTAGTTAGCTTGCAGGACGCCAATGTATGCTAAGAGGAGAGTGTGAGGAGGTGGTGAGAGTGGGAGAAATAAAAGCAAACCCCAACAAAAACACAGACACACCAGTAATGACATGAAACTGATATCTTCACCTTCCAGTGTCTCGACCAACGGTCATTTTTGAATACTAAAAACAACGAGCTAGTGCCTTTCTCCACTTAGCTTCAGAAAGCTAAAGGACCCACACAAACGCCTGAGGCTCTGAAGACAAATGCTTTGGGGTATGAAAGAAGGGCCCAGCTCAGGGGCTGGGAGCCTTATCACCAGCTGCTCTGCTGCTCAGCTCTGGGGAGGGTTTCTAATGTTCTGTTCTGTATAAACAGTTCCCCTGGAGTTGCTTTCCTGGCAAAATATCTTGGAGAGGAGCATCTCTGGGATGCTAGTTACATGAGGTGAAAAGAAAACAGAGTCATCTGAAAAGTTTTAGAAGCACAAAAAATACTTCCTCCCCAGCAAAAAATTCAGCCTCTCTTTCACACAGATAATTTAACTAAGCCCTTCTCATCTTATCCAAAGGCATCCGTGCTTACTCAAACAATCCTATTCCTTTGCCTAGTGCCTCCTCTCTACTGGAATTCACCAGGATCATAAAAACAATAAAGCTATAGTACAATAAAGGAAGAAAAACTGCTAGTATTGTCTATGCTGGTGTTTACCTTGTTTTGCTCATATTTGGTATTTAATTTCCTAATTTGCAAAGATTCATCTTCAAGAGTTTTACGCTGAAAACGATGAGTTGTTTTTGCATTTGACTATAGTTGAAAACTGTGGCATTTTGTTTTTGTCATTCTATCTTTTCACTTGCTTTACTTAGTCAAGGCAGAAGATAGGGTCCAAATCAAATAAACCAGACGCCTTGGCTTCGCTGACTAAAAGGCCAGCAAAATGGATCTCTCTTTTTGTCTTTTCACCCCACCATTAATTTGCATCACTAAGGCATTTTCTAGGAAAGTGTTCAGCCGACTCAAGGCCTCGCTGGTTGCCAAGCTCATGGAAACAAAGTGCTTTCTTTTAAAACTCTTGAGAGACATTCCAAAATAACTCACCATTAGATACCAGCAATAGACTACATATCTATAAAGGAAGAAAGGAGGGAAGGAAAGAAAAGGGATAACATAAACAAGAAAAGACAAAGCCTTAAAGAGGAAGGAGAAAAGAAAACATTTAGATTCCCTGAGTGATGGAAATAAATACCAAAGCTATTAGTTTCAGTTCAAAGAACGTATCACTTTATGCTGTTTATTATTTCTTGAGGATTATTTATTTTTTCTTAAAATATCCAAGCGGTAAAAGTGGTCCTTGAGGTAAGCAGCGAGGAAACTGACCTGGTCCGGAGAGGGCCTGTGATTGGAATGCTGCGACCTCCCCGGAGATCGATGGTGGTGGTGATGGTGGTGATGGTGGTAATGGTGATGATCTTCATCGTAGTTGTCTGCCATCAGCTTCATTCTGTTCTGGGTCTGTGTAGAACAAAAACCAGGGAAGATTCCATCAGGAGCTGGAGGACACACCAGAGAGACTCGGGCATAATGACAGGACCTCTGGGGTTCTCTGTTCCTAATCAAAGTTCTCAATCCTAGTTAGAAAGAACCTTGCCCTTAGCTTTGGTGAAAGAGGCTTTGTCATACCCTTGAAGCTACAATGTTACATCTGTGGATGTCAGTGTAGTTTCCTTTTGTGATTTAAAAGTGGAAAGTAGATATCCTAATGTGTTTTTTTTGTACATTATCAAGCAATCACAGTGATGCAGAGTAAGCTTCCAAACACAAATTGCCAACACTCACATCTGACCTACACTCTAAAGCAAGCCAGAGAAGGAAGCCTTGGACAGAAAGATGAGAAACTCTAGGTGGAGACACAAAACTACACGGTCTCAGAAGACAACGTGGGGAAATCTACTTAGAGGCTGCCAAATGCAGAAATGCTGATGGAGATGGCTTATCGCTATGATGAGCTCTTGGGAAATGGCTGTCTATGGACATTTTAATTCCTTTGGGGAATGGAGTAAAAGGTACAAAGTCCATAGCAGAAGAGTTGACTACTCTAATTTATACTCCATTATTGTCATAATGGGGCAGCTAGGTGTCATAGTTAAAAACCCCAGGCCCAAAGAACTGTATTGCTTTATTATGCAAGGCAAGAAATGGGCTAGAGATGCACTAATAGAGCCATAAAATCTAGAAAAATGCTTAAGACCACAGAAGGAATTATAAAACTAGCCAGTCCAGAAAGCCAGAAAATATAGGTTTGGGGATAGAACTCTGTGGATTCAAGTCTGCCCCTATCTCTTTGCAGCGTATGTTGCCTTAAGAAGTTAACTAATCATTAACACCGATCTCCATAACTCCACAGTGAGAACAATCTGTTCTCCCTTCCTGGAGTGGCTGTCAGGAGCAAATGATAGAAAGACTTCAAGAATCAGTCCAGTGTATGACATATAATGAGTTGGCAGTAAGTCAAACACTATCACTATTATTATTGCTGTTCTTGTTTGCTCTGAACAATTTTTCCTTTATGCATCCTGCTTCCTTTGTGTGTAATGTCACCAGGCCCACCCATTTACTTGAATTCCACGTCTGCTTAACTGATGCTAGTTTTTCTAAGAGACCTTGCTTTTGCGTGCAGACATGCACGTGTGTGTATGTGTGTGTGACTGAACCCGAGGCCTTGCACATGATAAGCACATGCTCTACCACTGAGCTACAGTCCTCTTTCCTGACCTGACTCTGAGGTTGGATAGGATGTGCCTCCTGCTTACCACGGCTCTCTGACCCTGGATTTACCTGTTTACCTGTCATTGAATCTTGATGCTATTTCTTTCTTCAGCCTCTCCCAGAATCTAGCACAGGGCCTACCGGAGGCAGATATTCAATGCCTGCTGCTGTCATGAGTAGCTAAAAGAATGAAGGGATTCCTTCTCAAGAATGCTGCCATCTCAGAGAAAAGATGCATGTTTCTTTTCAGCAGGGAGGGTCACTGAGAGTTGAGGACATTGTGTGAATTTCCCTAACAGTCCCACTGGTGGCCCAAGATGACAACAAGCCATCGGGGCTTTAAGAGAGCCAGAAGTCAGGGGCTGGCAGGGGTTCCAGCTGGTTGGAGTTTGTTATGTAATATAAATAATTCCCTGATAATAAAGAGCTTTCTGGACCTAGCATAGTGCATTCTTAGCAGTGTTTTTTTTTTTTAATGCACAATCTAACTTAGCCTCAAAACTTGCCTGGGAGAAATTATTACCATCCTCTTTGGCAGCTAGAAAAGTGAGACAGAGATTTCAGCCCCAACTGCCCCAAGGGTCATTTTCTTGACATAGGACACTGAAATTTTCTGAGTCTTCTCTTTCTCAATTGCTAGGCTTTTTTCCCCTGCCTTGCTGGAGCAAAATAGGCAAATAGCTAAATAGGTAGGAAAAACTTTCCCATAAAAGCTTTGGTTCTGTTAAGTTTTAGAAACACCTCACATCTCAATTCTATCTGCCAAAGGATGTCTCATGATTTATTCACTCCATCTATTAAAACATGTACAATGTTCAAAAGTTCCCAGAATGGATAATATATATGATGAAAACAATAAAAATATAGGCAAAATCACTTAAAAATTAAATTTAAAAATCCCAGACAACCTCTAGCAGCTGACAGCATTTCCATCCTTCACTTACCCACTTAATGTGTCAGAAGACCCCATGGACAAATTAGGCCTTGTGAGAAGGAGTAGGGCAGTACAACTCTTTCGGACCACGTACTGAGAGTCCCCTTAGGCCTCTTGCCCTTGGACATGGGATTCTGGGTTCAGCATTCACACCTAAAATTCCAGTGTTGTCACAGGAGACTGTATTTTTGAATTCATGAACTAATAAATCTGGAATTGTTTCTTCTGAATAGAGTTTTAAAAGCCTGGAGGGAGTTATGGGATATGTGATGGTCAAGGAGGAAAAGACTGCCCAAGCATGAATAATGGAGTTTAAATGAACAAATAATAACTGTTATTGTAAACATCATAGTGTCCTTACCCTTTGGGGAAGATCCTGTAATTTCATGAGATTATTTCCCTACCAGAGACAAGACTAAAGTTCCCTACCTTTGAACTATATCCCATAAAAGAATGTACAAGCTAAATAAGATGCTATATGTAGTTCTAAATGTGTCTGCTGAAATGAGGTGTTGGAGAGTAGGCATGTCATAGGATAAAGACTGTAAATGAATGATGTCATCTTTCCAATTTGGTACTGAAATATAAATAAACCACGTTGTTCATGTGAATACTTGATCTGGGGGAAATGTACACAGAGGAATTGTGAGCGGAAGAGGCTTCTTTTGATTAGTCTGGCCTGGGAGAGAAGAGTGCGAAACAGAGATGAAAAATGAGAGTTTGGTCTGATACTCTAGACCGTTTTTATTTATCTCATCTGTAACACATCTCCTAAAGTGTGACCGATTTCTTACAGGCTGGTTGCTAGTATTTTCTCCCATAAAACACTTGACCGATCTGGCTCCATGAAGTCAAACTGAAAATGGATCTCTTTTCATTTCCACTGTTCAAGGTGTACTTATCTGCCCTCACCCCTACCCAATCCTACTGGCTTCCTAGCACACAAAGAATGACCTGGAGGGATAGGAAGCCACAAATAACACACTGTAATGGTCAATGGAAGAAAAACTACAGGAAGTTATAACACAGATTGGAACAAAGATACTATTTTAGTTACCAGGGGACTCCAGGTCACGTCCCTGTAGCCTTCGCTACCCCAGATATAGGAGATACCCCAGTACCTTTTGTTTCTTCTGCAGTATCTACCATCCTGCTGACCTTTGCCTTTGGCTCACTATAATGAATACCAAATTTTTCAACTATATTATGTCATGACTGCTGAGACAAATCTAATCAGATTTCATTTTCTATTTCCTCTTTCTTCCAGGCATCACTTTATTTCTCTAGGACCACAGCCTCCTAACAGCTCTCCTGCCTCCCTCTGGATGCAGTTCTGTAGCCACGGCAACATCACACTCCCCAAATTCAGCATCTGTAGAGGCTGCCCACTGCACGAGGAGAGGAGCCTTATGCTTCTGTATCTCCTACTAGGCTACTGCCGTCACCTGGAGCCCGTCTCCCAGGCTCGGAGAATCTGTCTCTGTTGCCGTAGTGCCTTTCATTCCTTACTCCTGACAGGTGAGTTACACCTACCAGTTCTAGTCTTAGCTTTCACACCACTCTCTTCAGACATGCCTTCCCTACACCTGCCTCACTAGGGAGCAGATGCTCCTCTGCCCCTTCTCACAGACTCGTTCCCCCACCTACCCCCCAAGCTCCTTCCCTCAAAGAACAGCACATCGCTGCATGCTTGCTTGGCTATCTCCACACACAGGTCAAAATCTAATAAAGCAATATGATCAGGTTGCCCTGGAACTCACCACTTGGCACAGAGTCTGAGGTAAAAGCAGCGAGTCAACGTGTGTCCTATGAGTGTGTGGACGTGCAAATGAGTGGGGGAGACGCCATAGGCAACTTTCAAACAGGAGAACGAAACAATAAGAGGCTATGGTGAACCAACTGGGTCTTTAACCCCCGTTGTGATAGTTTAGTCTTCCCTGCTGTATATGTCCTTTGTTTGTTGTTGTTCTTGTTAGGAATGGAGAGAGCAGGGTAAATGCAGAGTTTGGGATATGTTGGGCAAGCCCAGTTGGTCTTCTTCAGAACACAATCTATTCCTCAGCAAACTGGACCCAGTTAAATACTCAACTACTTGAGTAAATTCTCTCAGGAAGAAAAGGGGGTCCTGGGGAGCTATCAGGTACATTTCCCTATAGTCTACTAGGTTTTGGGACAGCAAGGGACTTTGGAGAGCTTTTGACAGTGCCAAAAGTCAACCATAGAAAGCTGACACTTTATCGATTAACTTAAATCCCCAAAGAACATCTGCGAAGAGGGTATAAGCCATCACCACTCTTGACGTTGCTGAAGAGTTTATCCAAGGATCTCTTGAAACAAAATGAAAATTCTTGATTGACTAGTAATAGACTCAATATCTTAATGGCAATATGTAACCATAAAAGTATAATATTAAAACTGCCTCTCAAATATTTTAGCAAGATGGCAATAAGGAATTATACTTTGATCAGTCACCTGTATTAAATTAACGATAAAACCTTCCTGAATATGGCTTAGGTAAGAAGAAATATAATAAGATTTGTTGCCATGGGGTATGGACATAATAATGTACAATAGCAATTATACTTTTCTACCAGATTTTCTTTTCTCCTTCTTTCCCACCAGTGACAGCTGAAATGCTTCAGAACTTTTCTTCTAGTCTTGTTTCTGCCTAATCAAAGCAAAGTGAATGATTCTCATTTGCAAATAAGATGGGAAACCAGACAATTACAGAATAGTGTGTATGTGTGGGGGGTCTGCACATCTGCTGGGCTCACAAAGCCATGAATTGCAACCCAGTAGAATCTGTGTTCCAGTGCTGGCATCACAACAGGAGGACAAAGTTTAGCAAGAGGCTGAAGAAGGAATATGCTGCATCACGGAACAGTAGTAGCAGTAGGAGCAGTAGGAGCGGTAGGAGCAGTAGTACTAGCAGTAGTAGTAGTAGCAGCAGCAGGTGGAAGTCAGTGATGCATAGACTGCTGTGGATATGGCACAGAAATGCATTCAACAACTACTAAACTACAATGACAATAATAATTACATATCACTCTAAGTGTTCGGCCAGCAGGTTCCTGTCAAGTCTTTTGTATCCAAAATTACTTAGCTAGTGAATAAAGGAACAGGACAAAAGTCAGGTTTCTGATTCTAAAGTATTACAGGAGTGATATGGGAAAGAACTCAGGCCAGGCCTGGAAGCAAGGGGCAAGGATGAGTAAGATATGAATAATTAAAAGATGGACTATAAGACAACATGACAAGAGAAACAGGAAGGTCACCTACAGCTTGGATGGGCACTGCTGGGTACACTGCTGTCTCCCCAATTTAAGCCCCTGTTTCTCTCTGCCCAAGGTCTTCTCTGACTACAGGCTGACTACAGGTGCAGGCTTGGACAGAAAATAAGGCAGATCAGAAGTCAAGGGGAAGTTATGTCCCGGGATCAGTCCTCCATCTGGGAGGAGTAGTGGAAAAATAAGCAGTGTTCGGGCCCCATGGTGGGACACAATCTGGTGTGCTCCAGAGACTCTCTATAGGTTCCTTGCTGTAAGGGTCCCAGGCAATTCCTGGAGGACACTGCCCCTTTCACTGGTCTCTTCTTCTTCCCTGGCTCTCTTCCCCTACTTTTTCACTATGAATTTTTGTAATCAACTTCCCAAACCTACCTGTATCAAATCCTTGTCTTAGGTCTTATTCTGCAGAAAGCCCTTGTTGAATGATTAACAAGCCTGTACTTAACCTTGGCACAAGACTAAGATGCTTGTGGACTACCAGGCTCCTTTCCACAGATATTTCTGAGATTTTTCTACTACCAAGGATGACAGAACTGTCATATTCTCCAGAGAAATAACACCTGCCTGCCACTAGTCCTGCCAAATGTTCACTCTCTCAGACTTTGGCTGAATCACTTTTCTGTGAGCTTCAGTTCTTGGACAATCGAGGGAAGAACGTCCTCCGCATGGAGCAAACATCGTATGGATAGATGCTGGATTTTCCTGTTTCTTACTGCACACTTTGTGTACTTTCATAGGTTTTCCTTTTTCATTTTCTTTTTGGCTAAAATCAGAGGAGGGAAAATATTCTGTCAAACTGCTTTCTGCTGCCACCTTAAGAAGCTGAGGAATTTCTTGGGGAGTCAGGAACTATAAGCAGCATCTTCCCTGTCTGCTACCAGACAGGGCTGCCCTGAGTGTGTGTGTGTGTGTGTGTGTGTGTGTGTGTGTGTGTGTGTGTGTACGCGTTATTCACAGACAAGGAGTTCTATATACTCTGTTCATAATATGGAGATTTGGTTCCTTAATAGTGGCAGAAAGAAGACCGGCCCTATGCGATGAAGTCACCCGTTACCATCGATGATAACAGCCAATGCCAAAGCGGGCCTTGCTGTGAGTGAAGAACAGCGCTATGCTGTGCAGCCTCATGCAGTCAGTTAAACCACCTCCAGCACAGGCTGGACTCAAAATCTTTAATAGTTGCTGGGACAGGGCAGAAACCTGTGAGAAAAAAAGCCACATGAATATGTGTGTTTGACTGTCAGCCCTGGTAGAGGCTATTATCATCCCCACTTAGGAGGTGAGGAATTGGGGCCAAGAGAGTCTAAGAAATGCACCGAAACTCAGACATCTGGTAGACTTGAGACTCTCTCCATGCCTCCTGTGTAGGCACTGTATACTGCTGCTCAGACCCACGCAGAGCAGCCCCTTCTCAAGAATTCACCACACACCTGGAAATGGGCTCTGACTCTGGACACTGGAGCCATTCAGAGCTTAAAAGAGAAGCAGCTGACTTTTGCTTTCAAAGAGAATTTAAAAAAGAATACAAATGATACAGAATTTCAAAACAAAATGATAGGACATGAACAATGGTTATCATATGGCACACTGTTATCTTCAGAGTTGTTGCTCAGATTATCAGATACAGGCATATAGGATTGATCAGACCATGGCAGTGCTACCCATTCCTGTCAGTGAACTAATAGAAATTAGTGGTACCATTAGCTTAGCTATCGTGTGTGTGTGTGTGTGTGTGTGTGTGTGTGTGTGTGTATTATATATATTTTTTTCTTTTCTCCTTTCCCCCATCCCAGGTATTCTTTCCTTTGGAACAGTTTCTTTCCCTCTCACAGTATCTATTGTACCTTTTGGATCTTATTTGCTCTTTCGGTTTCTCACACTAGGGAGACAATACCATTGCTTTTGATTTTAAAGCTGCCTGTGAAAAGGATGAAACTCACATTACAAAGTCTTGACTGAGCCCCAAAGGAGTCCATGTTGCTGACCAATCCTAATATAAATTCAAAAGTCATCACCCACGGTCCACACTAATTTTCAATGCTCAGCCAATACAATGGCTTTGGATAGAGCAACTAGCAACTGCAGACAAGCAAGACAAGTGAAGAATTCTGCATTCTGAGTACCACCGAGGGTGGTGGGTGGAGTGTGGGGGAGGGAAATGTCCTAGAAGCTTCCACCACAGTTACTCAGTTAAGCACAGGTCTGTTTAATTAAGTACTGGGCAGCACATGCTATACTTAGCTTTTAAACACTTGTAAAGTCCTCTTCATTCATTTATCTTACTTGTCACTGACAAGCTCCTCAAGGACTGTAACAGTATGCAGAGCATGAAGAGCCTGGGTAAACAACACATATTTTATGTGGAGTCTAAACTGTTTCAACTCAAAGAGTCAATAGAGAGTCTCTGAAAAAATGCCAGATTCTTCCACTAAACTATGAGAGCATTCTGTGTATGGTCTCTTATAAGTTTCTTCACAAAGCAGCCTTCAAAATCAAATCCCTTTTTTTTAGCCCAAATAAAAAAGACAAAACAAAAGGGGAGAAAAGAAGGCCAGAGTAAAGGACCTTAGAAAGATGTGAAGGTAGGGAGAGAGGAGGGAGGGAGAAAGAGGGGAGGGAGAGAGGGAGGAAGAGAGGGAGAGAGGGGGAGGGAGAGAGTGGGAGGGAGAGAGGG
>PVLD010001014.1:54698-189823 GCA_004027595.1 Dinomys branickii | reverse complement strand
TAAAGAAGGATGAAAAGACAAGAAGGAAGGAAGAAGGGAGGGAGGAAAGGACGGAGACTAGAAGGGCAGGAAATGGGAGAAGAGGGAGGAAGGAGAACAAGGGGGAATGAAGAGGAAAGGAGAAAGAGAAAAAGGAGAGAGAAAGTGAAAAAGAGAATGAAAGAGAAGAATAGGAAAAGATGGTGATATTTTCAGGTATTGAGATTCAGACTCAAGTCTGTGCTGAAAAGAGAGGCCAAGACCTTCATATGAATCATAATTCGATGAATATTTATTGTCTTTGCCTTAGGGAGAACCGGCTGTAGCCAATAAATTCCCCATGGATGGAGAAAGGAAATCCCTCAGGGCTTGGCCTACTGGGACTGGCCAGAAGGTAGAACACGGAAAGTGCTACTATTGTAGGCGCGCTCGAAGTTGAGCAACCCAGCAGCACCCTAAAGGGGTCTAAGACAACAAAAGATTATGTACAGAGTGTCTGCATATTCTTGGCAGCAAGATGGGAAGTGACAGACTTTCCAATAGTTGTGTATTTCCTTTCAAGGGTATAGAATAAGTTTCAGCAAACACACCAAAGAGAGGGTTCATGACAGTTACATCTTAGGTCAGGGAAGACGTGGTGAATTTGGTCCTCAGAACGACTAATGCTTAAGGCATTGTCATCAAAGGGAAAGAGAAAAGCAACAGAGAGCAAACTGGCTTGTAGATATCAGAGACCTGACCTTCACAGTAGCCAACAGAGAAGAACCACACTGCAAGGAACCGTCACAGGACAGAAGGACATCCTTTTGCAGGGGCACTGATGTCCACGTAGAAGAGACAGTGCCATCCAGGCTGCTCCCATTTCTGAAGCTGCACGGAAAGGCACAAACCTCAGGCTTCTCTTGTAGCTCATTCCTTCAAAACAAGACTAAAGACAACAGAAGGCTGGGGGAGGGGACTGGCATGAGCAATGCAGAACATGTGGTTGGGCTGCCGCCTGGGGGAGGCTGGTGAGACACGGAGAGCTGTGGCAGGGCCGGGCGCACCTGGTAGCCTGGACAAGAGAGCGATGGTGACTGGAAAAAGAACAAAGCCCTCTGCTCAGCTGGTCTCACACTTGGGTAAAACAACTGGAGGAAACAGTAACAGGCTCATTGGTAGACTCGCAGCCAGTAGAAAAGCAAGTGCAAAGAGAGCAATAAGCACCCCAAGGACCACATATGTGGGACAGTCACTCTGCTGTTTATCCTCTCATCAACTGCTCACGGGCTGTGCCGTCGCCCTCTGTGCAGGCCCTTCTCCCAAGGGGGTGGCAATGCCCTCTCTGGCTTTATGTGGAATACTGCGAGCCTACCTCAATCAAGACTAATTTAGCTCTGCATGGAAGGAGAGTGTGAATCACATATTCCACTACAGACAGATCTCCACGGACCCCTTGGAATGCACCAGCAAGACATCTTGTCATCTGCAGGTCTCCTCACATGCTCCTCCAAGCTGACATCTCTTCAACTTGAAAAATGGAAGCTCATCTACACCAACCATCTCCTCTCCCATCAAAACCTACTTCCAAAGAGGTGGCAAGGAGGAGCTCTGAGTTTAGAGACCTGGATAGAAATCCAACCTCCTGAAAGGATAAAATAACATTCCACTTTCATATGAAAATGTCTCTACACGGATACATGGGTTATGTTGTAGTGTGTTTCCTGTTTTTCCCACCAACATATTAATCTCACCAAATGGGTCCAGTTTTTAAAAACAATTTCTCTTACTCATTTTTTAAAGATAGAATCCTCAAAGCCTGGTTTTCTGTGACTATATAGTTGAAATACCACAAGCATATCATTTCCAAACTCACTTTAATGTGAATCCCAACGAAAAAGATATTAAACTACATAACTTATCTTTCTTCACAGCACTAGAAAAACATAACTAGTAAGTTGGAGAGCTCTTTAAGACTATAGAGAATTTCAGGAAATATTTCAAGTCTCTCCATTACAAATGAGGACTTTGGCAGAAAAATATTGAATTCACAAAATGTTAGTTCTGGGGCACATCCTGATTCGGTAACTCCAAGGACTGTTAAGCTTCGCTATGAAAATTTCATTGGCTTGGAAGCCACCCAGGCACTGGTGGCACACACTTGTGGGCACGTCTGGGTGTGTCCTGAGGGGGGACCTCGCGCACTGCATCTGGTCCTTTGCCCCTTGCCTTTGGCTCTGCTCTCCTACCTCTATATCCTGGCCACCAAGAACTAAGCAGCTTTGTTCTGCCATGCTCTTCTTTTTGGGGTGAGGGGAGGGTTTTTAAATTTTGAGAATAAAAAGTAATTTAAAAAATTAGAAATGATACAGAATTTTAGAAAACATAATGTTGTCTTAGAGTCTGCTGACCATGGACTAAATCCCCTGAAACTGTGAGCTAAATTAACACTTTCCTTCTTTAGATTGTGTGATATATCAGTGGGGAAGCTGACCAATACATCTCAAATTCACTATTTCACAGAGGGGAGACAGAAGCTTCAAGAAGGCAAAAGTCATCATTGACAGGCCAAGGATTAGACCACAGAATTATCTACTGCTGATCCAGGGCACCATTCCTGGCCCTGCTGGCCTTTTCCTTGATTTGTAGGTATAGACAAATCCACTTTGTGAATGGCCTACAACATTACAGGCCTTCCATCCCATCGGTTTTGCATTTGGAAGTAAAATAGTATTAATTTATATTCTTTCAGTCTCAGATGTATCAAACACGGAACCAATTTGGTCTTGATGATTATAGAAGGTTAAGGAATTTTCTTTGATATAGGAGTCTAGTTCTTGAATGGGACCATTGATTTAACTTTATAATTTTCTTCTCTCCTGTATCATCCATAAGTACTACATAAAGGGCATATACTAGTCATGAAAAAATATAGGACCAAAGAGTTTATAAAAAAAAAAAACTATATAGTCCGGCCCCCATCTCAAATTGTACTCCTATTAAATACTTTTGTCAAACTGAAAGCTTTCACTCTAAAACCAGGAACAAAACAAGGATGTCCAGTATCACCACTCCTATTCAATATACTTCTGGAAATATTAGCCAGAGCAATTAGACAAGAGAAAGTAATAAAAAGAATAAGGATAGGAAAGGAGGAAGTTAAATTATCATTATTCACAGATGACATGATGTTCTGTATAGAAGACCCCAAAACTCTACCAAAAGTCTTTTAGATTTAGCAACCAGATTCAGTAGCATATCTTGATACAACATCACCACTCAAAAATCAAGAGCATTCCTATATACAGATAGCAAAGTCACTGAGAAAAAAATGTAGGAAACCACACATTTCACAATAGCATCCAACAAATGAAATTCTTAGGAATCAATCTAACAAAGGAAGTAAAGGATCTATACACTGAAAATTATAATACTCTGAAAAAGGCGAGCAAAGAGAATGCCAGAAAATGGAAACATATCCTTTGCTCATGGATAGGAAGCAACAATATAGTGAAATGGCCATACTCCCAAAATTGTCATACAGATTTAATGCAATCCTGATCAAAATACCATTAGCATGCCTTACTGAACTAGAGGAAACATTCCTAAAATTCATCTGGAACCAGAAGAGGCTTAGAACAGCAAAGGCAATCAAGGGCAACAAAGCCAAGGCAGGGAGCATCACAATCCCTGACTTGAAATTATACTATAAATCTACTGTGATAAAAGCAGCACGGTACCAGCAAAAAAACAAAAAAACAGAGCTGAGCACCAGTGGAACAGATAAGAAGATGGAGACACAACTACAAACATACCTAGCCACCTTTTCTTTGACAAAGGGGCCAAACATGTTTACTGGAAAAAGGTAGCCTCTTTAATAAATGGTGCTGGAACTGGGATGGAGGGGAGAGGAAAAACAAAGACAGAAAGAAGAGAAAAAATATGTACATGTATATACAGGATAGCTAGGATAATTGTACTACTACTAACTGTTGGTTTATTGAAAGGAATTATTGATATGAAATTGTTTGATCAATCTTCCACATATCTGGTTATCTGTGCAACCATTTTGAAGATAACATTATGTAATACAACAAACTTATGTAACATTATGTAATACAACAAACTCCTACCACCATGTTTTGAAATTCTATGTCATTTTTACTGTTTTCTATGCTGCTTTGTTTATATATTTGTTTTTATTATTTTGATCTTTTCTTTTTAAAATGAAAACAAAATTTGTATGCACATACAAGGATAGCTGGGATAGGTATATTGCTGATGTCTGTGGTTTATTGAAAGAAACAGTTTATGCTTAAAATTTTCTTTTTTCTTGACCAATTCTGCATGCTTGTATCTGGTAATTGGAACAACTGATCTGGAAACAACAATATGCAGTATAAGAACATTGCTGAATTCCTACTACCTTGTATCATGAAGCTTTGCATCATCTCCAGTGGGGTTTTTTTCATTACTTGTTACTGTCTTTGATTGTTTGATCAGTCTTACATTCTTACATCTGGTGGACTGAGCTACTTTGTCAAAGATAACAGTATATAATGTAGCAACTGTTGTTAATTCCTATCATTTTGTTTTGAGGTCATGTGCTGCTTTTGCTGTTTTTGTGTTGTTTTGTTTTTGTCTTCATTGTTGTTCTTTTGTTAGTTTTCTCTTTTAAATTTAAATAAATACAAAAGTAAATAGTGCCAGAAAAAGTCACTCTCTGCGTGCCAAAGACTAAAACTAGACCCAAGCCTATCACAATGCACCAAAATAAAGTCAAAATGGCTTAAAGATCTAAATATTAAAACAGAAACACTAGATCTAATGGAAGAGAAAGTAGGTGGAAGTCTTGAAGATATGGGGTAGGTAGAGAGTTCATGAACAAAATCTAAACTACATGGGAAATACTTCAAAGAATCAACAACTGCGATCTCAACTTACTGAAAAGCTTTTGCAACATCAAAAGTAATCACCAACAGGGTGCAAAGAAAACCCACGAATTGGGAAATAATTTTAGCCAACTGTTCCTCAGACAAAGGACTCCTGTCTAGAGTGTATAAAAAATTTAAAAAGTTAGGCCCCCAAAATTCAAAGACCCAATACAAAAATGGGCATCTGAGATGAATACACAGTTCTCACATGTAGAAATACAAATGTCAAATAAATACATGAAAAAATGTTCAACGTCAATAGTCATTTGAGAAATGCAAATTAAAACAACACTGAGATTTCATCTCCTCTAGCATTGATCAGTCTCAATAATGCACGTAAGGGCCAGTATTCAATCTAGTACACATTAAATCTACTAGTTAAATGAACAGTGTTTTTATACCATCATGCCAGAAAGCCATGGCAGAAAGACCATCTGCACTGAGCAGAACATGTTTTATTCCTTTGGCTGAGAATAAAATCGCATAAAATTATTTTTTTCAAAATTCCAGCTAAAGGAAGAAACTGGGGTAAGATTGACATTGCTATTGCAAAAACGTTACCAAATTGAGTCTGTCTACAATTGATGTGTAAGAATTCTGTCACTAATTTAAGTAGTTAACATTGATGTGTTACCGTAAGGACTGTGGCAATCATGTAGAGACCTGTGTTGAAGTTGTGTGCCGAACCCACTTTGTATTCATAAGAAAAAGAAACATGAGAGGAAATTTTAAAATATTCAATATTTTAACTTTCCATAAAATTTTAGACTTTGAAGTATCAACAAAGGGTATTGGAAATGTATTGTCTTTTTATTTCTATGTAGGATCTGGTATCTTAATTTTCTGTATTTAAAGCTATGTGAATTAGAAATGTCTTTACAAATATATAGTTAACTAAAGGTTAATGGTAAAATGAGTAACTCAGTGGTATGATTCAACAATTAAGTTTTATTTTCTACATATAGTATACTGTATCAAATTTTCTTACCTTATAATGTAAATGCTCTAAGAAGAATATTTAAGCTACTTCAGTTCTGGTACTTCTCCCTCACCACCCCTGCCAAGGACATAACAGAACACTGTAACTGCACACCAACCTTGTGTGTAAATCTTGCCTTATTAAACAATGTGCCTTATTTTGTTAAAAATCCAATTCTGTATTTTGGAAAAGTAACAGTGTTTTCTTCTTAATTAACAATAATTTAGATTTTTTTAAAAAAAAGTTCTGAAATCCACATTTTATATTTCCTGTTACTTGTTATATCATTGTTTAATCTGTCTACTGCATTTATTCAGTAGAGGAATCTGTAAATTTAAAAAAAGATTCCATCTCACCCCAGAAAGAATGGCTATCATCAAGAAATAAACCGATAATAAATCCTGGAGAGGGAAAAAGGAACCATTCTCCACTGCCGGTGATAGTGTAGACTGGTGAAACCATTGTGGAAAGCAGTGTGAAGATTCCTCAAAAAACTAGGATTAGAGGTCCCATTTGACTCAGCTAGTCCCCTCTGGGTATTTTTCCAGGAGAATTAAAAACATCATATCACAGTGATATATGTGCACCCAGGTTTATAGCAGCACACTTTGTAAAAGCTAAATCTTGGAAATAACCCCTATGCCCAACAACTGATGAATAGATTAAAAAGATGTGGTATTTTTAATATGAGTATTACTCAGCCATAAAGAAGGATACATTTGAGACTTTTATAGGTAACTGGATACAACTTGAGACCATACTCATAAGTGAAATAAATCAGATTTACATGTATAAACATCATATTGTCTCACTGGTTTGAGAAACTGAAAGAGTAAATAAGTTCTAAAATATATAATAGATATTGTGAAATGGGAAGAAATTGTTCAAAAGAAAAAAGGAACTAGGGTGGGAGAAGGAGGAAAGGACAGCAGGGAAGAGAGCAACTATGCAAGTAGCACTGTTAGTATTAGTGCTAATATTAGTATAAGCGCTATCAGTATCTCATAGTTCATTGAAAAGGAAAGTCTGTGCTAATATCAACTGGGGACATTTTTATGCCCATATCTTGTACCCTGAGCAACTATTTTAAAGGTAACAATGTGTAATGTGTTAACTACTGTTATTCTATTACTTTGTTATGAAATTTTGTTTTACCTTTTTTCCCTAAAGGAAAAAAATATTTTTTGGTCAAAATTTCTCAAAACTTGTAATGCGTGATGTAAGCACATACTAATGCATGGACAAACATACACATACCTTACAAAAATTAAATGTCCACCATGTATTGCTGGCTCTTTAAGGATGGGTTAGAACAGAAGCTCTTGGAAGGCAGGACTATGCTTATTTTCGTCCACATATGTATTTCTAGCACCTAAAGCATTGCCTTCATCCTAAGGGGCTCATGGTAAATATTTGAATGATGTTAACTCCTATCATTTTGATCGGCACATGATGAATGAAATGTTAGAAATAGTTGGGTCATTTCCAGTTTTTTTTTTTTTTAATGTTTCCAACAAAGCTTCAAAGAATCCTTTTGCAAGGCAACCACTTCTCCTGCCAGCCTGCATGTTTATTCTCAACAAGGATGGGTCTCACACGTACAACAGCTATTTCTACGACGTACCAGGGGAAACTGATTCAAGAGCTATCTCTAGAATAGAACCTTAAAGTTTTAAACATGAAGGGTGTCTCTCCAAATCTCCATCAAAGCTACTGATGAACGCCCACTCATGCACTTCTCCTGCACAGTGCTAGCCCAAACTTTACCCAAACTCCAAATGGTTACAAAGCAAACAGGTGAAAAGTTGTACCACACATATATTTCCCTAGTTAGCATTTGAAGGCAAGCATCTTTTCATCCATTATTGGCCAATGTTACTTCACTATTTGCGATCCTCCCTTTGTGTCCCTTTCTTCCCTTTTCTTTTGGGGCACTGTGAGTACTGTCTCGTGAGAATCACTGTAGCACTACAGACACTAGTGGGGGCTGACTGCAGGAAGAGAGGAGCGGAAGTAAAGGCGAGAGGAAGGCATTTAAGAACAGGAAAACGACATTGATAGGCGAGACTGGAGAAGGCAGGGGAAGTGGTCTCAGTGGGACACGGCAGCACCTGACATGCTCTCTTGAGCAGGAGACAAAGGGGAAAGGACTAGTTAGTAGATGTGCAGGAAGGTGGAGTGAGCTGCTTTCCCCTGTGACACAGTTTGGGCAGGTGCGGGGGGCTGCGGGACCACTGCCAGGAGTCGTTGTGTTAGCACATAATGTGGTGCTCTACCTCTCTTTGAAAGGCTTTTGGGTTTTGTCACTGTCCACGTCATCTGTAGGAAAAGGCTGAGCAAGTCAATGCCACCCACTGTGGTACAAAGAGTCATGCAACTGTTATGTTTAGGTCCAAATGTCTCCCAAAGCCTCGGGTGTTCAGAGGAGAGGCTTCTGGGAGGCCATGGATCAAGAGCGCTCTGCTGTGCGTCTGCGGGGTGACTGACGAAGAGATCATGATGTGCTCGTGCTACTGGGCTGCAGAGAGGACTCTGTCGGGTCCCCGCCCCCTCCTCTCCGGCTCATTCCACCCTTTTCTGTGGCCCGGCTGCCGTGAGGTGAGCAGCTCTCCTCTGCCACGCCCTTCTGCCACAGAGGCTCTGTCTCGCCTCAGGCCTAGAAGCATCACAACCAAGTAAGCATAGATGGAAAGCTCACTACCTCATGTGACAACGCATTACACAGGTTAAATGGCGTCTTCTGTCCCCACACGTATTCTGAGTACTGGAGCTGTACTTTCAGTTACTTGTACTAATTCTGCCCTTTTCACGTCTCAGTGGTGGTCTTAGGGCTTCAGATATCTGGATGTAATATGCTGCTTCTCTTCAGCTGCTCCAGCCTAATTGTTCTTGGTCCTCTCAACCAGCCATACCTACTTCTCCAACCTGCTCTGTTTCTGCATCACACATGAGGTTACCATGACAATTCTCTGAACAGAGTCTGAACCCAAGTCACCACATGTCTTTAAATGTATGAAACATTATATTATTTATGATGACTGTTATCACTATGAATATCTAAAGTGTACCAATAAAACAAAAATGCAAAAATTATAAAATAAAATAAGACAGAAACTAGAGGCTCAATGAAGTATTTACAATCTTGGTTTTATAACTGACTAATTACAGTAATGTGTACAGCCCACCCAGCCCCTTTCTAGCAGAATACATCCATGCTGCATGTTCCTGTGTTTTCTCTCAGAGTGCCATACAGTAAAAAAATACAACTGTCAATCCACCACAATGCAGCACACTATGCTGTGTGATTAATTAAGATGCACTAATAATCAGACAAGATCAGGTGTGTTCAGGGTGGTATGGCCATAGACAAGATGCACTAATAATCAAATAAATATATCATCAACTATTTTGAAAAAAATATATTCTTGGCTCCTACTGATTTTTCAGTATCTACTGTAAAATATTGAATGTTCATATTTGCAAATGATTAAACTTATATACTGATTCTAGTTTCTCTCACACTGGTACCACTGTCATATTCCTCACAAATACATATTACAATTTTAACTGAGTAAACTTAGGTTTTTTTCTTTACTGACTATTTTTATAGATACATTTTACCTAAATTTGAGTCTATACTACTGAGATGTTTCTTAGTTCTGATTAGGTCTGCCATTGTTTCACTAACCTCCCCAGTTTTGAGATACTACTTCCACAAAGAATTGTTTCAAGGGCTGCATATAATTAGTTCCATGCACATCTTGGGAAGATCCAGCCAGCCCACTTGGTGATCTTTCCATAGCGCTGAAGGGATTTCCTTAACTAATTCACCTAGGGTGGCGTTTTCAGGCAGCTTTAAACTCACCTATTCACTTCTTATTTCTTCATATAATTGAAAAGAAAAACAAAACAGTGAATATATGAGATATCAAGTTTCAAGTATTGTACCCGTATCCATGCTATTCCCTTGATCTGATTTTTTCTTTACCTGTCAAAAAAGAAGTTTAGCATTACTGAAGCTTACAGAACAAATAAATCTTTGTTGTTGCTGATTTTATTCCAAGTTTCCTAAATCATTGATTTAACAATTTATTTTGGACTCTGGGCAAGGATCAAAATTGAACCTACAGTTCTTAATAAATGCAACATTTATCTTTTAGGCATTTAGTTCCAGAGAAAAGTAAGATTTGCAAAAGCCTAAGAAAATGGGAAGTTAATTCTCCTACTTTTTGTGTGGTATTACTCATTGTTTGTAGGATTACAGACTGCTACACACTCTTTCAAAGGCAATTTGGCACTGCATGTCAAAATTCAAAATACACATACCCTGGGGTACAACAGTTTCCTTATTTTAAAAAAACTGGACAGTTACATGGGGATTATTACAAAAGGTATCACTATTATAGTAATCCTAGCAGCAATTAATGAGAAGGAAGATGCTTGTAGATCAAAATTTGGTTTAAGAAATTATTGTGTTTCTGTGGAAAGGTATTTCATTACTAATTATGGATATTCAATAGTGCATCAGAAGGAATGTACATCACGATACATAGTTGAAAAGAAAGGAAAGCAGACTATAACAGATAAACATATAAATGTCTACATATAAACATATTTGTACTTTTCTGAAGCAAGTATGAGAAAGATCCACAAAGGAACATAAAATACTGATGATTATTGCTGGGTACTAAAATTTTAGGGAATATATACCTTTCTCCTTTATCCTATTCTCTTCCTCTGATTTAGTAAAATATAATAACTTCTACCTGGAGGGCTCAGTTAAAAAAAACCCAGCCCCTTGCAAACACTGAAGAGCGCTCATACTGCCAGTGAGGAGCATGGCCAGGAGTCATGGATAAATAACTGGGTGGAAAAGGAAAAGTTCCCAAGTCACTGTCAGGCTCTGAACCAAGACAGCAGTGCCAAATTCAAATCCTCCTCCAAGGGCCCAGGAGGCTTCAGTTGGCTAAAGTCACTGTCCATCTGACTTTAGTGTCATGGGCCAAAATTAGGAGTATCTTTCACTGGGTCTTTTCAAATGGAGAGAGTTAACAGTACAGCTCCAACTTCAGGAAATTTCTTGTAATAATAATGCACCACAGTAATGTATAGGCTAAAGTCATGCCAAAAATATTTGTCTCATTTCCACAAACCGAACTTGCTAATTATATAGAAGTGTGGACACAAAGAATTGAGTTAAAAAGCATAATTAAGGCTCAGAAGCATCATGGGCTGCAGACATTACCCTTAAAAAAGCATTCAAAGTACAATAGAACACTGACTTCCCATCTCCTATCATTTTTGGAAATAATCCATTGAAACGATAATGCACTACAATGATCAGTTAGGAACACATACGTATCAGAAACTAGTAACAGTAACAGAACTAGTAACTAGTTCTGGAATTCTGAATTTTAGGACCTAAGGATCTATCCAGTTCTGAACATTTATAAGATTCTTTGTTTAAAATTTGTGCTACATAGAGAAGACTTCAAATTTCCGTGACTTATATGCTATATAACTAAAGGAGACTGCTATTTTATTTTTGGAGTGGTGGTGGGAGATGCATTAATGACAGATTGAAACTATAACTAACTAACTTCTGTCAAGTGTGCAGAGAATAAGAACACATCCCTGGAGGTAGCCAAGATTCATCAAACCCCTGGTTAGAAATGACCCAGCAATCTAATCTCAGGAGACATTTTATCATTAATTGAAAATGCTGGTTCCACACTTGCTTTGTGCTGACAGTTTTCATATCACACTCTTGCTTAGGAAAACACAGTGACTCCCTGCTGTCTTGTGCATCAGATAGAACTGATTCCCTCAGTAGGCCAGGCCAACCCCTCTCCTTCCTCCAAACAATCCGCCTCCTCCCAGCTCCCTCCACAGAAACTCTCTCACAGATGGTCTGCCCCTGATTCCAAGATTACACAGATTCACCTCTACCCTAGTGCTTTCCTGGCCAGAAATGACCCCTCTCTAAGGGGTCAGGCTCTGCAAGAAGAGCTTGCATTCTTACATCTGGTAATCTGAGCAACTTCATTTAAGATAACAACATGTACTATAACAACTATTGTTAATTTCCTATCATCTTGTTTTGAAATTTTGTATTGCTTTTATCTTTGTTGTTGTTATTTTGTTATTATTTTTTCTCTTTAAAATAAAATTTTAAAAAGATTAACTACCTGTTAACAAAAACTTATTGCTTAAAAATCTGACTAAATAGCTGTCCTAAAGTCTGTAAGAACAGAGTTAAAACTTTTTCTTGAGTAATAAAATACTAGAAACTGTAAAAGACCAGGTTCTTTCACTTCTACCACAGCCTGGCTTAAAATGCTCTCCATTAATTTTTTCCCACAACTAGAAGCACTCTGAAAAATAAAGAAAACTGAAACTGGGGTCCAAAGACCTGGGCTAAATGGTCAAAGTTAAGCCACTTGGCAGCTGTGTGACTACCAGCAAGCCATTCAACCTGTCTGCTTACAGATGGCATCAGCTGGATGCTGGCTAACAAGGAAGGTATCCTAGGTGCTCATGCTTAGTTTGTGCCTCCCAACCTCCTTTTGACAGCCTTGGAACTTCTCGAATAAGGCTTAGATTCTTTATGTGTTCAATAAAACCTGCCGATCAACTGTGTCTTTTGCCTTTCAATATTCGTCACCCTGTGCCAACAGGCTTGTTGACTCTAACAAAATCACTCCTGGGACTGTATCCCCAGTTACACCTTCCCTGGTCACAACTGAAGCCAAAAGTCATCCCAATTTTTGCCATTTATTTTACCTTCACAAGTTTGCAAGGCTATCTATGTACAATTACCCAATGGATAGCTACCAGGGAGTCTCATTTTGGGGGCTACAGACCTATTCATTAGAACAATGGCTTCCAAATGCTGCTGTCAAGTAGATCCATCAGCTCATTAGTATCCCTCCCATGAGATACTGTGTGTGATACTGCAAATTGGCCCTGCAATCAGTATTTACTGAAGGAGAGGAAAAAGTACATTAAGAAACATGAAGGGGCTGGAAGTATACTCAGTGGCGAAAGGACCTGCCTGGCAAGTGCAAGGTCTTGAGTTCGATCCCAGTATCCAAAAAAAAGAAAAGAAAAGAAAGATCAAAATAGAATTTAGATTTTGGGAACTGCTGCTACAAATAAAATAACTATCAATAAAATAACTGAGGCACAGATACAATGTTTTGAGGATTTGGGCTTGAAATAGAAACTGGGAGCTAAAATAGTCATTTGTACCATTTTTATAAGTATTTCCTACCCTTATTTGTGACTGTCCTTTATCTATCAGTCTATGGGGATGATATTAAGTTTTTTGGAAGTTGGAAGCTGAGAATCACTGTTTGCTTAGAAAAGGCTCAACTTTTTTCATGATCTCTTCTCAGTGTGCCCCTGCTGAGGAATAATCAGGAAAGGATTCTTAACTCAGGGATGCTTCGCTGAGACCTGCGGAAGCTTTTACATCCACAGATGATGGCGATGCAATACACCAACTCTGTCCCTGAAGAAATATGTGATTTCTGTTTGGCTTGTTTTAGAAGTTACTTGATTCTTTTATTTGCATTTCTCCCATGTGAAGGCCTGAGAAATTGTGTAACATCCTGGTAAGTTGTCAGAGAATATAGTGTTTGGTAGAGGATGAGGCTTCTGCTTTCATAGAACATCTTTATTATTTTTTACATTCTCTGAGTTTGACCAAGAATAAAATAATGAATAAACAAATAAACAACACAAGTAAGGCCAAAGATTGTACCTCAGATAGCTCAAGGTAAGCAGCACAATCCACAGATGACACCTGCATGGCAAATACAAAGTCCTGAGTTTGATTCCCAGTACTCCTCCAAAAAAATTTTTTTAAAAATTTACAAATCAATCAACAAATTGTAAGTAGAGGGAGAAAGATGCCACACTGTTCCCTTTAGCCCCATCTGGATTCTAGAGACCCAAGGGACATTCCAAAATTTTTGCCAGGTTTCACATGGAGAAGGCGGGTAATTTGGGTTGTGCTTTCAGCAGAATCTTAAGATTAGGTGAGGCCGAGAGCACAGGACTGGGCTTTTCTGTGTCCACTCTTCTGACAAAACACCCAGATGATGAAAACTAGCCTGTCCCAGCCCCATGGAGAATGTATGATGGCTTTACCCAAGAGGGTTTCTGCAAAGCAGACCTGTTAAACCTGTAATTACAAACAGAAGAATACTACGTAAATAATTTTACACCCACTTACACCTGATTCAATAATTCTAAATTCCAGTCACAAACATCAAATTTGACACATTGGAATTTACTAAGGGTGATTACTGCACAAGCACAGCTGACTACTGAAGGGTGTTAGATGCTGCTGAAAGGGTGGGAAGGAGGAAGGAAGACAGGGAGGGAGGGAGGGAGGGAGCAAGGGAGCAAGACAACAGCTTTTGACCAATTTTAAGCAGTGGACAATTCTGAGCAATGGTTTTCAACATAAAACCACCTGCTGTCACAAAGTGAGAACCTATTACCAAATATATATTCTAGATCTGCTACCGCAAATGGAAGCAAGATGAGAGGATACGCCCAGGGTGATGTACATGCGGGCGAACTGCAACAGGAACCCGAATGCCTGACTTCTGCCCACACCTCACTTCTTCCATTTTGGAGACAGTAAGAACCAAAGTTAGAGGGTGATCTGCCAGTACTTTATAGATTTTTCTCCATGCTCAATGGAGTTTTCACTAAGTGAATGTATTACACATCACTACAATTTTCCTTAGAGGAAGATCTTCACTTTCTTATACCTCCATTCTTTTGGTGGTGGTCAGAACAATATTTGCCAAATAGTATGTTCTTTAAGGAAAATAAAAATTAGAAAAAAAACATTAAAAATGATACAGAATTTTAAAACAAGGTGATAGGAAATAGTTGTTACATTGCATACTGCTATCTTCAAAGCAGTTATCCAGATGACCAGGTGTAAGCATGTAAAATTGGTTAACAAAATTAAGCATTAACTGTTCCTTTCAATAAACCAATAGAAATTAGGAGTACAATTATCTTAGCTATCTTGTGTGTGTGTGTGTGTGTGTGTGTGTGTGTGTGTATATATATATATATATATACACACATACATTTTTTCCCCTTCTTTCTTTTGTCATTTCCCTCATGGTTTCCTTCCCTTTCACAATATCTGTTGTACCTTTCAGATTTTATTTACTCTTTCAGGCTCTTACACTAGGGAGACAATATGATGTTTACACATGTGGCTCTGATTTATTTCACTAATGAATATGGTCTCTAGTTGCATCCATTTACCTATGAAAGCCTCAAGTTTATCTTTTTTTATAGGTAATACTCCATTGTATAAAAATACCACATCTTTTTTATCCATTCCTAAGTTGATGGGCATTTGAGTTGTTTCCATGATTTAGCTAGGACAAACTGTGCTGCTCTAAACATAGATGCTCATATATCACTACGCTATGATGTTTTTAATTCTTCTGGGAAAAATACCCAGAAGGGGAATAGCTGGGTCAAATGGGACCTCCAATCCTAGTTTTCGGAGGACTCTCCACATTGATTTCCACAGTGGTTGCACCAGTCTACACTCCCACCAACAGTGGAGTAGGGTTCCTTTCCCCACATTCTTGCCAGCATTTGTTATGTACTAAAGTAAAAATGGATGAAAGATCTAAATATTAAAACAGAAACACTAAATCTACTGGTAGAGAAAATAGATAGAAATCTTGAAGACAAAGGGGTAGGCAGAGAGTTCATGAATAAAACCCAAACTGCATGGGATATACTTCAAAGAATCAACAACTGGGATCTCAACTTACTGAAAAGTTTTGCACATCAAAAGATATCACCAACAGAGTAAAAGAAAACCCATGAATTGGGAAAAAATTCAGCTGACTCTCCTTCAGACAAAGGATGTCTATCTAGAATATATAAAGAATTAAAAAAATAAGGCCCCCCAAATTCAAAGACCCAATCCAAAAATAGGCATCTGAGATGAATATACACTTCTCAGATGAAGAAATATGAATGGCAAATAAATACATGAAAAAGTGTTCAACATTACTAGTTATTTGAGAAATGCAAACTAAAACAACAATGAGATTCTATCTCACCCCAGAAAGAATGGCTATCTCAAGAAATCAACCAATAGCACCATGGTTTTTTTTTTTGTTTGTTTGTTTGTTTTTTGTGGTACTGGGGATCGAACTCAGGACCCTGCGCTTGCTAGGCAAGCGCTTATTCCACTGAGCTATATCCCCAGCCCCTGCACCATGGTTTTTTAACTGAAAATATATTTCAAAAGTCAAATATTCTGGTTTGTTTCAAAGAATATGCTCTTAGCTAAAGCCTGATACTTTCTTCCTGTGGGGGTGAGCCACAGCTGGCCATGATTCACCAGTTTCCACCAGTTAACAATAAAAAATTATGTCCTATTCTAAAGAAACAAAAGAAAATTATAGTGAAGTTGTGCCTTTCCTGTCCCTAAAGACAATTTGAAGAAGTGATTCAATATGCCAAATTAAGCTATGGGAATTTATCCATATCTAATAGTGATTAGCAAATGTTACAACACTGAACATGGCTTCAACATAATTTATATTTCAACTTCTACAGAGCTGGGTTTAGCGTGGTCTTTTTCTAGTCCTGACAAAGGAGGATATGTACCACAATCATGCAGTGTCCTCTGAGAATCTTTATCATGTGTAGGACAAGCAGGAGTTCTTTGCCTGTGACAAAACAAAGTCTTTTACACAGCAACACTATCCACAGATCAGACTTTAAAGAACTGGTAATGGATTTTAAAGAACTACCTACTAATGGGAGATGCAGGAATTTTTCCCCTAAAGCCCAAGAAAATAGTCCTGCAAGCAGAGAATCCAGTGACGGGATCCTCTTTGCTTCTGGCTAAAGCTAGGTGTCCACCTGCAACATAGAAGACTTTAGAAACAAGTAGAAGTTACACATTTGGAGTGGGGAAGATAAAGACTCCGTAAACCTTGAGCCAGCTCTGATTGGGTCTGCTCCATCCCATTTCTCATCATTACTTGCCAAAAGCATGAAGAGGCATCTGGGACATTTGCTCATAGTATCTGGCATTAAGATAAATCAGCAACACTTAAGTGTCTCTGGTTCTTAAAAAATAATCCCTTGGAAATGTCTCTTCCCTCTCCAAAATTTTTTTGTTCCCCTGCCTTACCAAAGATTGCATCACTAAAAAGCTCAGGAACACACAGGCGCTTGCTGGAAGCCAAACCTCATCTTGAAAAGCCTCAGAAGACCCTGACTCTGGCAGAACCCCCCAGGAGCTGTACAGCAAAGATCTGGCCTGAGATATGAACACCCACTTTCACTGGGAGGAAATATCTGAGTCCATACTGACCAGATTCTTCTAAGTCCATGCTTGCTCATTTTCATCATTTAGTTTTCTTTAAAGATAAGTCAAGGTCTGGCCTCAAAAGAATAGAAGAGGAAGACCTAGTTATGAACAGTGGAACTCAGATTTGTTCTTGTTTGGTCAGGGAACAAGTGGACCAGGGTTTATGTGGAGGGGTTATCACAAGACATGATTTGGAGCCACCATTCCTCAAAGCACCCCATGGGAATGAAAACGACAGTCCCATCTTTGCATCTCCGAAGTGAGACCCGTATTCGGTACATTTGAATACCTCTCAGAGCTTCAGAATAACTTGTTTCAGAGAATATTCTTCAGCATCACACTTCTCTGTGAATTCTGTATGAAAAAATACACGCAGTTTACAGCTAGATGTGCTGGTTAACCTGCTAACCATCATACAACTAGCACGTGGCGGTGAGTCAGGATTATACCTGCCAAAGCAACCAGCTCGGCATCTTTCTTTTTCCTGTTGCCTTTGAAATCTAGAATCTCCAAATATTCCCTGGGGGGGGAACATGCACCATGAGGGGAAAGCAAAAGTGTTAAGGGTGCTGCTTTCTGTACACATTAGGGGAAGTTCCATCTTGACTCATTAGTTCTGTGATTTGGCTTCCTCATCAGCAATGCAAACATAAGGATGATACTACCTCTTCAAATTTTGTGAGGACTGTAATAAAGTAAAAACAGCAAACATTCGGCCAATGTGTCTAGCTTCAAGAAATATCAGCTGTCCTTTTAAAAATTAAGTTTATTGGTACAACTTAGATATATATAATGGTCACATTCATCATAAGGAATTTGGACCTGTACATGATATATCTCTACTATTTTTCCTATTCCCCCCTTATTGATGAAGCTTTGTTTCCATTTTATCCTTTCTTTTCTTATCTCCTCCCACTTCCCCTTTCCTTTTGAATAATTATTTCCTATTTCACAACATCTACTACACATTTTGGTTCTTATTTAGAGTTTTAGTATCTCTTTCCAGAGAGACAATGTGATATTTACACATACGTGTCAGATTTATTTATGAGTAGGGTCTTAAAGTCCATCCATTGAGCTATAAATGTATAGTTTATTCTTCTTTATGGCTGAGTAATACTCCATTGTAAAAAAACCCCATCTTTTTTATCCATTCACTGATGGGCATTCAGGTTGTTTCCAAGATTCACCTATTACAAACTGTGATGCTATAAACATGGGTGTGCATATATCGCTACGGTATGATGCTTTTAATTCTTTTGGGAAGATACCAAAAGGAGAATAGCTGGGTCAAATGGAACCTCTAGTCCTAGCTTTTTGAGCAATCTTCACACTGATTTCCAGTTATTGTACCAGTCTACACTCCCACCAACAGTGGCAAAATGTTCCCTTTTCCCCATAGCCTTGATACCATTTGTTACTGGTTAATTCTTTCTGGAATGCGATGGAATCTCAGCATTGTTTTAATTTACATCTCTGGAACAATCAGTGATGTTGAGTACTTTTTCATGTATTTATTTGCTGTTTGTACTTCTTCTGAGAAGTGTCTATCCATTTCAGATGCACATTTTTGGATTGTGTCTTTAAATTTGGAAGGCCTGGTTTTTTTCAATTCTTTATATGTTCTAGATGTTAGTCCTTTCTCAGAAGAACAACTGGCTAAAATTTTTTCCCATTCTGTGGGTTGTCTGTTCATTCTGTTGATGATTTCTTTTGCTGTGCAAAACCTTCTTAATAAGATGAGATCCCACTTGTTGATTCTTTATAGTATTTCCCATGCAGTCTTGGTTTTGTTCATTAAGTCTTTGCCTACACTATGTCTTCCAGATTCTACTTTTTCTCTTCCAAAAGATACAGTACTTCTGTGTTAATATTTATATCTTTGATCCATTTTAATTTTAGTTTAGTGCATGATGATATACATGGGTCTAGTTTTAATTTCCAGCATGTGCAAAACCAGTTTTTCCAGCACCATTTAACTTACTTATTTATACCAAAGACAAACTTGATTGAGCCCCTCAGCTCTACTTCTCTTTCTCCTACAGTCTTGGTTCCATGGAGTTGCCAGTCCCGCGGGCAGCACTAAGACCCGCTTTGCACCTTGCAGGGGCGTCTCTATGGATTTTATTTCATTTTTCAAAGAAGCAACTCTGATTCATTTTTTTGATATTGTTTGCTTAGTCTCAGTTGCATTAATTTCTGTTCTGATCTTTATAATTCTCTACCTTGTATGAACTTTGGGATTGATTTGTTGTTCTTTTTCTAGAAGTTGGAGATTCAACATTATGTTGTTTATTTGAACTCGCTGTTTTCCTGATGTGAGAATTCACCACTATTAATTTTTGTCTTACGACTGCCTTTATTGCATCCTTGCTATTTTTTCATCCTTGCTATTTTTAAGACATTTTGCTTTTCATGATTACTAACCAAGATCCTGTCTTCTAGGTCTGACATTCTACCTTCACTTTCTTTCATTCAGTTTTGAAAACTTTCAATGGAATTTTTAATTTCCTGGATGTCTACTTGTATCTGTTTCATGGATTCCACTTCTTTCCTGTGTTGCGAACTCATGGTTTCCATTATTTTCCTATGCCTCTATTTTTTTTTCCATGTCTACCCTAGATTTGCTGAGCAAGTCATTCGCTACGGTTGCCGTCTCTTTCTTTTATTTTTTTTTAACCTGTGGGATTATTTCTGTTTTGATATCCTCTATAGCAATATCTTCTACTGTCATTCCAGTAAATTCAGGTGGATGGCTTCTGATGGCCTATGTCTCATGGTCCCTTGCATTTGTCCTTAGCGGGCTGGAAGTCTGGGATTGCATTTTGTTTCTGCATCTTGGCATTTTTTATTTATTTTAATTTGTTTTCTGTGTTGTTGTTGTTGTTGTTGTTTTACTTGCGGTAGCTTTCTCATTTGTATTTAAGCTTTCCTAGGAAATGTCTATTCTTCCAAGATGTCTTCTAGGTATAGCTGGATGTTAATCTTTGTATGCATCCTAAGATCACATTTTCCCACTTTATTACGAATGATGTGCTGCTATTTAGTTCAGCACCTAGTCCCTTGGTATTGGGCTGTGAGGATGACTGTAATCCCAGATTATCACCCACAGTGAAGAAATGCTTACAAGTATGGCGTATTGCCAACTCAGTACAATTACCAATAGCAATATCATCAAGCGCATCTTAGAAACTGATAATGTGTGGCCTCTCTAACCACAGGAGCGAGATCTATAGTTACATAACATCCAACACAGACCAGGAATTTGTATGTAGTGGGTTTTCCCTTAGCAGGGTAATTTTATCCTGTGGGGAAGGGAATTTAAGAGGGAGAGGGGACAAAACAGTGATATCTGAAGACAAATAGAGCAGAAGGCTAAAGGACTAAGGATGATCACCCAAACTCCACCCAAGCTGAAGACCACAGGAAGAATGAAGGAGAAAGCAAAAGAATTTTGAGGCAAAACAGAAAGGCTAGAGACAGTGTTCATTCACCTATAAATATAAGTGAATATAGAAAGACCAGTGAGGAGAGAGACAGAACAGAGAAAACAAACCAAACAAACAAAAGTCAAAACCGATACAACCCTCCCAAATTAAAAAAAAAAAAAATTAAAAAAATAACCCCTCCTCTGGTGCACCCAGTTCAGTGTCAGTTCCCTGGTTAGAGCAGGAATCTGTACAGAATAACTCCACCAGCTCTGCAGGAGGGTTACTGCTGACCCTGGGGCTGATCTTGGTGACACCATTGACCACTTTTACAGGAATTAGTGGCCAGGCGACCACAGCTAGCGAAGGTCTTCTGCCTGCTGGGCACAGGGCAGCCTTGTCCTGCCCAAGGCTGCTTGCCTGCTTGTGTCAGTGGTCACAGGGTGCCCTCGCCCCATCACCGGCCAAGATCTGCTGCCTGCTTGCGCTGCCAGTGTTGCTTCTAGTTCTTTGTAGCCAGGGCTATGACTGGCTTTTGCCAATCTCCAAAATGGACTCTGGGTCCCAGCTCCTGCTTCTAGGCCAAGTTCTCCCCAGTCTGCTGTCCAGCTGCCAGCTGTCTGCTGTGACAGACAGCCCTTCCCTCATTCCACTCCCAGACGTCAGTCCTGAAGGGACCCTGGGGCTGTTCTGCTGCCCGGAGCACACTGAGATAAAATGGCAGCCACTTGCTACAGCTGCCACACCTTGCCTGTGACTGGGTGCCGCTCTGGTTCATTCACCAACTGATGACCGTGGGGTGGGCTGCTGGGGAAAGTGTCCCATGTTCTCACTGCTGCTCTGACCGTACACAGCTCTCCAGGTCCAGATCTGCTCCCAGTCTCCCAGTGAGGAACAAAAAGGGTTCTGTTGTAGAGAAACTGAGCGGCTGACGCTTGGCACTCTTGTCATTTTTAAGAATCCCTGTTTTCTCATATCTATCTGTCTTAATATATTACAGAAAAAGTATCTTCCTTAGTTAAGTGAAAGCTCCATGAAAGCAAACACTGCCATTTGCCTGTGTACCCTCCAGGCCTGTGTTAGGAGCACTGTGTGCGGCTTTGGCCTATGCTGAGAGCAGCTCAGATGACCAGTGTTCCACAACCTTTAGCAGGTCTTTGCTTCATGCTTTACTCCAGCTTGGGACCCAAGCCTGGGGGAGAGCAGAAGGAGCTGCACAGTCTCTGTGTGCTGGGGCCACAATCGGGCTATCACTCTGATTCTAGGGTCCCCCTCACATGCTAGGCCTTCAACTGTTTGCCAGGACTTCATTGGTAAGGAGGGCGACCTTCCCTTGTTCAAACATTGAACGCGGCCCCTTTAAAATAGCTGCTGCACCTGACATCTCAGAGTGCACTGGGCCCCAAACCCAAGAACATACACAACAGAAACTCTGCCAGGTTGTGTGACGCACACACCTCCTCCCCACTCCAGCATCTGCAGAGTTCTGGCATTCCCCTGGTCATCGAGAGCCACAGAATTTCTGGTTGGCTTCTGACCTGTGTTTGTAATTCTAGGGCTGCAGGGCCATGAGAAAGAGGAAATAAAGCAGCCACAAGATGATCAGTGAATCGGAGGTTTCTAGGGCAGAAAAACAGCCCTATGTCTTGGCCTTCGGAATCAGAACTTTTGTGAATTTTCATTGTTTTCTGGGATGATATTTTCTCTATTCAATCAGAACTTGTAACCTTTTTCACAACTCTGTTCTGTGACTGTGTCAAAGATCATTGGAATAAATATCTGCTGGCGAAGTCCAAGGGGTACTTCCCAATGACCGTATCAGGATAATAGTTGTTTTGTGCATAAGTTTTTGGAAAACAACCTCATCTAAACACTGGTGTTGAAGAGTTCTGGCTCCCCCACCTTGTGAACTCAGCAACTACACTTGGGTACTGGCCCTGAGAAGAGTGGATTCCGACCCTTCTGGTTGGGTTTTGTCTCCTGGAGGACTCCCTGCCTGCAGTGTTCCTGCAGGGCTCACCCCTCACGTTCCAGATATCTTAGCTCAAATCTTTCTCAGGAAGGCAGTCGTGGACAACCTTATTCAAATACCTCTGACCCTTCATAGAACACTATCTTAATTTTTATTGTCAGTTAACACGCCATACCATCAATGTCTTTTTACTTCTCATTTGTTCCTGCCGCTAGAATATAAGCTCTCTCAGGGCAGGAGCTTGTGTGGGTTTAGTCCACTACAGCACCCTCAATGTCCAGAAAAGCACCTGGTATATAGCATATGCTCAATAGATATTTTCTGAATAAACTCCCCACTTCCTACCCACTTAAGAAGTTTTACACATCTCCTTCTGCCTCTTACTCTTTCAGCTTACTGAAGCCTTGTATTACTTACAGTACTATTCTGCCCCACGTCAGTGAGTGGCGTGTTCTCAGAGTGTAGCCCAGTAAAGGTAACACAAGTAGTTTCCATTTATTTAAAAATTAACAAATGTAAGTATGTATAGTTATAGAATGAAGCTATTTCTTAAGTCACTAAAATGCTTAAAAATATCCATATTAAATCCCATAATATGGGAGGCTGAGGCAGAAGACTGCAAGTTCCAGCACAGCCTGGCGATTTAGCAAGGCCCTATCTCAACATAAAAATAACAAGGGCTGGGGATGTAGTTCAGCACAAAGGGCTAGAGTTCTAGTTCAGCACAAAACAGTAACAAAAAATAAACCATAATTCTAATAATTCAACTTTTGCGCATTTGTCTTAAGAAAAATAACAGAAAAAAAGACATTATAATGCCCACTGCAGTATGACTATATAAGTGAAAAACCAGGAACAAATTGCAATCCCAAAACAGGAGACTGATACAATTAACTATAGTGAGTAAAAAACAAAGAAACAAAAAAACCCAAAAAATATGCTTTTAAAAGCTTTCAAGGACATAGGAAAATATATTGAATAGGACATGTTTAAAAGGCTAAAAAACTCTTTAGTGTGTACCAGGCTATATACTAGTTTCAATATGTAAGTAAATAATGAAATATAGGAAACTATAAATCTTAATGACAGTTATTTCTAGGTAGTAGGATTATGGGTGATTGTTTTTTTACCGTTTTTCATTTACATTTTTCTGTTTGTTATTTTCATGGTAAAGATTAATTTATACATTTTCAGCTATTATTTTTTAATATCGCACTTTTTATGTGGCACAATTAAAACAACAATACACGAGAGATCCTGAAACTTCATTCTGCCTTTAGCGTGTTGCAGAGAATGAAAAACAATAGCATCTTCCCAAAAAGAATGGGGCTGAATGAAAGACAAGCGGCCGCACCCTTTCACTTCCGCGTTTGCTCACTCTCTCTGACATGAGAGAGGAGGGGAAAGAGCGCTTTTCCTGTGAAACTATTATTTGCAAAAGCCAGGGAACAAACCTGGGTGCACGACAATGCCAATCATTTGCAAAATCAGTATGAGTTGAACACAGTCATTCAAAGGCAGCGTGAGCCAGAAACGAGTGAAAAGGGGCTTCCTTTCATTTTGAAGTTCAGCGTCAAGAGGACACAGGGGCAGGAAGCTGGGTCTTTTTTCAATTCATTTTAAATGGTATGGTGAAGACAGCCTGAAAGGACTTTTAATTATAGGAAGAGAAGGATGGAGGCAGGGAGGGGAGAGAAAGGCAGGGGTCAGGAAGGAGCTATTTTTATATGTTAAATGATAAAAACAAAAATGGAAAACTAAAGGAGGAAAAACTTTCAAGCAGCTAGAAGGAAGAGAGAAGAACAAAGGCAGTCTACATCTTCTTAGAAAACTAGAGGGTGCTTGGTGGGTCCCAGCCCCTCCCCCCAGTGGCAGCGCCAGGCTGGTGATAAAGGAAGAGATAAGTCACCCTCCTCAGCCTGCGTACCAGGGACGGCCTCCGGTCAGGCGGGAGGTAGCCGGCCCGGGCCCACAGAGTGGGGCTGGCAGTGGGTGCTGAGCATGGTCACTGCATGGCATATGGCCTTCTTGTTTTTCTTTTTAGCCCCAGTTTGCAAGGTAGACTTGACCCCTTTGAAAAGAGCCCCTGTGAGGAGCACGGAGGAGCTCTGGCGTGGGAGCTCCGGGGCTCTGCTTCCGCCATTCACTGGTTGAAGCATCTGCACAGTTCCTGGATCTCAGTTCCCTCATCCCTGAAATAGGATTATTAATGCCTGGTTTTCAGGGATGCTGGGAGGATGAATGAGACAATATATTTAAAATCTCTGGCCCACTACCAGGTGTATAGTAACGGTTCACAAACTGTTAGTACCTCCCGTGGTAAAATGTGAGGAGTAAAATTATGATGAGGGGCACAAACACAAGTCACACTGTGCCTGCAGATAAGCCTTCATGAGGCAGTGTCACCCTAAGGTGCCCCCAAATCTACACAGTGGGACTCCTCTGCCCCAAAACACGGTGAGCCTCTGGTGGCCAACATCTTCGGAAATTTTCCCCTACATACATTCGCTGCTTTGGAGCTGGGTCTGGATGGTTTTGGAGGTGGTAATGAACAGGTTAAAGTCTAGGGGATTTCAAACATGTCTAATCCAATAAGAGGCTTGGTAAAACATGCGTTATCACTTAAAGAATAAATGTTTAAAAATAGAGCACAGATGTGAAATTTGAATTTAAAAAAAGGGAGAGAGACCACGTGAGAGATCTTCTTGGCATTCAGCACTATTCTGTTTTGGTCACCTTCAACTAGGCCTGTGATTCTGGTGTGCTCTGCCAACTGCTAGATGCTGTGGGGGTTCTTCAAATTACTGAATAAAAGCTGGCAAATTTCTCTTAAGCTTAGAAAGCAGACCCATTTCCCCTTTGTGCATTTCTAAAAGCAGGAGAATACAATGGTAAAGCTCGTCTTTTTAACTTTCTCTACTTACAAATATTATACTTAAAGAGTTACATTTTAAAAAGTTGAGTAAGGTTTTAGTGTGTTTTCTTTCCCTTCAGTTAAGAATACTTACTCAAGGAGCCCTAAAAAATGTAAGAGATAGCATTGTGCTTGGATAGATATTTGTCACAAAAAATATGCTATTAATTGCCAATCATATAATTTATAGGAATTTAAAGATTTCCTTCTGCAAAAAATAGTATTCTTGGATCTTTTAGGTAAGGAAGATTTGTGGAACTTTGGTAATACTTCTACATAAAACCAAACAAAACAACACGCCCCCCCCCACAATAGCAATTTTTCTCTTGTGTCTTTCATGAGTTAACACCTATCATACTGGTGGTAGAGATTATAAAGCCCCAAGTCTCATGGAAAAGTCAACATCGCTTATAGCTAAAGAGGGCTCGACACACACTAGAGGTGCCCCACGCATATTTAGGGAATACTAGTCTATAAAACAAGGCTTCCATCAAAGCAAGACGTTGAAACAACAAACTCAGAGGTCCACCAGCCTTACCTTGAGGCTCTGGCAGGAGGTCCTTCTAAGAGGGATTTGAGAAACACATGGAATCACAGAGGAAATACTTTGCTTCCACAATCTTTGAATAGATTCCTTAAATCCTGGGGTTGGGACATCAGCTGCCCAGGGAAAGAAATATTTCCAGCCTGAAAGCAGACTAGTGTCTGCCCAGTTTTGGACACTACCAGGAAATGGCTTTCAGTAACATGGAAGAGCTCAGGTTTGCCTCCATGAGAACGGTCTGACATCAGCCTGAGGAGGAGGAGTCTCACCATTTCTTTTTAAAAAGAGAGTTCTCCAGAGTACACTGCAAAGACACTTCACATTGAAGTCAAAGGCACATAGAGATGTGGCTAGATTTTACCAGAGACAAGAACGGCTTAACCCAAAGTGAGTCTCCTATACAAACCAATGTATTTGTAATTCAGCAATTTGATCTGGAGCAAGTCTGTGGTGCATTACAATGCTGGGATCAAATCAAGCTTTTCTGGAGTTCATCCAAACACAACACCAGGCTATGGGAACCCCACTGCCTTGAGTTCCTCTACTGCTGTTTAATTGTGCTTACTTTCTGAACCATAAAGGGTAATTAAAAGTCATCTGCATACAATGCAAAAGCAGAGTAAGGGGGAAAGCACAACCTGATGGTTCCAAGTAGAAGGGAAAGGCCCACCAGGCTACTCACCCTACCTAGGCGCTTCTTGCTTTTCCAACAGACTGTCTACCTCTGATGACATTTAATTTGACTAGAATCCTATCTCTCCCGACCACCATCCAGGACAGCTTCTGCCTCTTCCTATTCATGACCACATGTTTGGCTAGTCCTTAAAGACAACCTTAAAACTTTTGCACAATGCAGAACAGGGAGCCTCCACCCAGACCTGTGCTAACCTGGCATGGCTATCAGAACATTTACTGGGACACAGGACTTTAATCTTATGCAAACTTTGGGTTAAACAGAGAATGATGGAATTTATCTCCTGGTCTTCTCACCTTCGTGCTCTCAGCTGACCTGCATGTTTCCTCATGGCTGAAAGCAATGCCCAAAATTTGTAGAAAAGTGAAAAGTAAACCAAGAACAATTTATCTCTGATCAATCTCAAAAGAATTCTAACTGGTTCTGAGAAATAAGCTGGTTCTAATTTTAACTAAGCAATAGTGTCTGGACTTCATTTTAAAAAGGCATTTTCATCAAGGATGTGCATCTCACTACTTCAGCAACAGGAAAGCACTTGGGAATAAGGCTGATGGGGTAAGGTTTAGTCTTAATCTTTGTTCAAAAACCTTTTAGCAGCAGGCAAATCCAATGGTTTCAGAATTAATTATTTTGATGTTAGTCCTTTCTTCAAGGGTGGAGGAAGAAAATTGGGGGGGTTCAGTCCAGACACTGAAGAAGGAAGATAGTAATTTTTAATAATAATTTCTAGAACCAGCCCCCCTAGAGAAAGAACAAAACTCAACCCCAGCTGAGATCTGCTCCTAAGACTGCACAAATCTTGAAGCCAGATCCTTTTTTTCCCTTAGCGGTAGAGCAAAACATCAGAGGTGTGTGCTTATAAAAAAACAGAAACCGGATGAAGGTAAGTTAGATTGACTTAGATGCTGACTCCACCAAGCTATTTTTAATCCTTTCTTTTTTAAATGCCACAAGAAGCAGAAAGTTAATCTGTCCTGCCCACTCCCCTTCACACTGTGCTCAGCTCAGAAACCACCCAAACGTCAACACCTGAGGAGTGTCATAAAGATTCTTTCATTGTTAGGCATAGCTGGAATTTCTGGACTCATTTCGTATCACCTCTGGATTTTCTGACAGATGTTTAACAGAAGTTACAGTATTTCTAGGCAAATTGATTTATGAGATATACAAAAGTTTTTGGTTTGGAATGGAGGGGCTCCCTTCATAATAAGAATCCCCTGACACATCTGCGAACTGAGTGACATTTTATTCGAGACAAATCCATGAAATTGGAGGGAATTTGAAGTATAAAAAGGCAAAAAGTTTTGGAGAAAAGATTAGCTGCCATCCCACGGCTCAGGAACTAGGAAAGGCACTTCTTTAAAATGCCTCAAGACATGGTAGGAAAGGGAGAGGCACTACTTTGGGGCCATCGGCTGACACAGAGGCCTTCCTCTTTTACCAAACCCTGCAGATTGGTGGTGGGTGCTCAGATATTCGGGTGAGAATGATGAAGCTGGATTAATCTAAAGGGACCAGGACTATAATTGATCACTGTGCTTTTCTCTTAAGAAGCTGCCCAAAAGATTCTTCTTCATTCATTCATATATATAACAAATAATTGCTAAATGCTGACTACAGGTTGGCAATTGACCTAGGTCTGAAGATGAATAGTGAGCAAAAAAGTCATGAGGTCGTGGTCCTCTGGGAACTCATCAACTAGCAGAGCAGATAATTATTATTCTAATTACCCCCAAAACAAATGCAAAATTTCATCTGTTACATGTGCTGGAAGATGGAAATGTGTGTCGCATGAAGGGTCAAATTGGAAGATTTGATTCAGTAAAGAAAAGTTCCAGAAGGCCCTCTCTGTGGGAGTGCTGTTGGACTAAGACTGGATGTGTAGGCATTAACTGAGTGAAGGAAAAATGGAGGAGTACTCAGGCAGAGGAAATGGGATGTGTAAGGAGAGTGCACTGGTTAGACCTGTCTTTGTCCTGATGCTTAAGGGAACCAAAGGAAGGTTTTCAGCAGTGAGAGCTGGTGGATGATGAGAACATGAGATTTGTCTTCGGACAAGATCATGCGTCTGCTCGGTGAAGTGTGGACTGGTTGGCTGGACATGAAGGGCAGCTATCCTCACAGGCACAGAAAATGCTGCGGACAAGACACGGTGTGTGAGTGGCCTTCATACAGGAACGAAGATACACCCTAAGGGCTCCCATGGCATGTCACTGAGGCTGTCAGAAACTCAGGGATAGCATTTCGTCAAAGGTCGCTGCTCCCACTCTCCCTGAAAATCCCACGTGACAAGCAGATTCTGGTGTAAGTTCTCTTTTGTGGCTCCAACATAAATGGCAAATGCATCTTAAAAGTATACAAGAAGCATCTGGAACTCCTAAATGTTCATATGATTCACCATCTTCAAGCCTCTACCCAAACACCCTTCCCCAGAGGGTCTTCCTATCAGTTCCTTTCTAAGTCATTCCCAGCCCCTCATTCCTATTCCAGCACTTCTATCCTCCCTTACCTATATTTTTCTTTTCTCTAACTCATAATTTGTTTATTATATTCACTGTTTACTGCCTTTTCTCCCTCTATTAAAATTAAGCTCCATGCAGAAAGGGTATTTGTTTATTTTGGTCACGGGATGTATCCCCAAAATGCCTACCACTATAATACAAAGTAAATATTCAATAAGTGCCTGTTGAGTTTAACTCCAATGGAGCCTTTGGTCTTACCAAGCTCCTTGCCCCTCCTGAGCAGGCTGGGAGTCACAGGCCAAGGCATTGGAACTGGGTTTCCCTGAAGACACCTGTGAGATGTGGAAACTAACCCATGGCTTGTAGTGCTGCTTCAGAAAGGCAGTGCTCAGTCCAGCCACGAGCAGGGTCTCAGCACTCTCCAACCTGAACCCACCTCTGCACAGCATGAATAAGTGGAATAATAGTGTTTAAGTCACATGGCCTCTTAGAGCCTTGGTTTGGTAAGTTAAAATATGAGGATGATGCTTTTCTCACCTCAGCAGAAAAAATATCTGTCATGGGTGAATCCTCAGCACCTGGCAGAAAACCTGGCCCATAGAAATACACAATTTATTGGTTGGTTGGTTAAGGGGAGAATATGAGATGTTTGTAAGCTTTTTGTTCTGTGTTTTCTCCCAGTTGCGGGATCAAACCCAAGGCTGGGAGCATGTTAGACAAGCTCCCTACCACTGAGTTATATTGCCAGCCCTGTCTGTAAACTGGTATCACATGAAACACTTGACACAGTATGGTTGTGTGGTAATCCTGCCTTCACACAAGTACTTTTTGTGTTTATTATGCACCTGCCAAAGTATAATATGTGTGGTGGTTGTTGAATTAATTACTCATATTTAGTCACTGGGAATGATGTTGGTCAATGGAGAGGCTTTCTGTATAAGACAATCAAGCTCCAGTGGAAAGCCTGGAAACATCTTTCATGAGCCAGTTGGGCTTACTGTCTGTGCTGAAATGGAGCAGGTCAGACCTGTGCTCCTCCCTTAAAAAGGCTGGGCCCCAAAAGAGCTCTGCTCTTCCACACCAGCCATGTAGGCAAAGACACCTGGGATCTGGGACTTGTCCTCCCTGACTCATGGGCTACATACCCAGACCAGACAAATTTAACAAGCACTATGGACCTCTTTGGTAGAAGTTGGGAGCTGGGACTAAAGTCCCTGACAGGTCTGCTACTATTCCACAAATGCTTGATCCTTAGGGAAGAGGACTAGGAAGGCTTAGGCGTCAACATCTGTCTGCTCTTTCTGCCATAAATGCAACAGTATGCTCTCAGTTAGTTGTAACTTCCAGGAGCTTACAGTTGTAACTTCCAGGGAGCTTATAAAAGCAGTCCCTTTGTGTAGTGCACTAAACAGCAATGGTGAAATAAAAATTAGACTACCTTTAAAGATCAGTGATGATATTAATTAGCAATAATGGTATAAATAATAGCTCAATGTATACCAGGCATGTGCAAAACACTTTGTTTGCACTGCACATCAAAATAACTCTTTGAATCAGGTTATTATCCTGATATATTGAACAAGCTGAGTTCTGGGGAAGTGCCAATAAATATCCAGATGATAAGACCTAGGAACAAAAGTCAGCCTAAGCAGTTCAACTGTGGATGTCATCTGGAAAATCCACTTAAGATTGGCAAAGGGTCTCTAACAAACATCATGGTATGCCCAACTGTGAGAAGTAAGCAAGTTCCTCTCCCTGAATGACTGCTCTCTCTTTTAAGAGCATCAGTCCTTTAGTTTTGTTAGGAGTTGACCAGTTAATGTACATAAACCCTTTAGAACCATGCCTCATGTGTGGTAAGCTCCTAAGTGTTAATAATTACTCTTGATGTGGTCAGATAGCAGTTTAAGCCTAAGAGCTCCAGGGAGTACTATAAGAGGGTATAGTTCTTGGTTTCTTAACTGGGTTTTTGGTTATCTGAATCAGGCTTATGAAGATAAACGAACCTCACAATTTCTGCTGTTGCTTATCACTGTGATTTTGTTCCTAAACCTTGTGTGTACTGAGGAGTCAGGAAGACTATCTAAAGCCTGAGGCCTATCCCTTACAAGTTCTGCGTCTTTTGGGCTGGTTAATTCCACACAGTAAGTCTCAGTTACGCCCCCACGTGCTAGGTGGCTGTGGTAACTGAGGGACAAAATCCTTGGAGGACCTTGAATACATAGTCTTGCCCACAGTAAACATTCAAACAAAGGGACTGCTTTTATAAGCAAAATAGCCACCACTATTCGATTCATTATCATCTGCAGCAAAGGTAGTTAAATTAATGGGGTTTCTCTTGCTTTTTTGGTGGATGGGATGTAAGAAGGGATTTCAGATCTAAGCCACATCACCAAAGAGCTCAGCCTCTTGCTTCATTGGCTCTTTCTCTACAACAAGCCTTCAGATCCTGCCTCAGCCCAGGCAGGGCCCTAACTCTACACAGCTGGGATTTCCCAAATGTGCCCCATGATACCCAAAACCAAGCCTGTTGCAAAGAATGAAGGCTTTGTGTAGTTTCCCAAGAGCAAATTGAAGGGGTACACTTGATCCTCACTAGAATTGAGGAGTGTATTTTCAAGAGGCTTAGAAAAAAAGAAAGCAGCTTCAAAAAATCCTTATTGGGAAAAGTAGAGGTAGATATGTGTATCGAAGAGAAAGGAAAAAGCCCACTCTGAATAATCCACTCTGACTGATAGCAACACCTCTGGCTGCTTGGTTTTGCAGCCTCACGAGGCCATTTCAGAAGAGCTGACCCTATAAGGCGGCCACCAAGTTTGGAACTGTTGCAACCACACAATAAATGAAATTACATTGTGAATCATTATACGATGCTATCACCTATGGTCTCCACCTTCATGGCTACTGAGTACTAGAAATTATCAGAAGAAGTGAAGGTCAGAATAGGATATAGCTCTTATACATCCCCAGGTCCCATGTTGGGGGTGAGCATCTCCTTAGCAGCTGACTGACCTGAGACCTTTGGATCATGTATACATCGTAGCTGGACCCGTAGTACTTGGCCGTATTATCTGGGCTGTAGCCAGCATCACAAGTGCATGGTATATTCGAGTTCAGGGGCTGTTTCTTAGGTCTATAAACCTGTGGGAAAAAGCTACAAAGATTAGGTGCAGGAGGGGAGTTTGTAGGGAGTACAAGGAGAGAATTGGGGGAAAAGAGAGAAGGAAGCTCATCTTGACTTTCTGTGGCCAGGTGGGTGGGAAACCCAGTGTAGAAGACGCACAGCCCCAAACAAAGAGGTCAGATGTAAGCAGGCCCCAACCCCTGGGGCCAGCAGTAGCGAAGCATGCCGCCCTGTGGAATGACCCCAATGTTCTGCAGCAACTGAGAGTCTCCCTCTGCAGGGAGAGAGCCCAGGCATGGCGGCAGTCTCTGTCTTTCAGCAATGCAGCCCCGTGATAAATGAACTGCTTTAGGGCTAACAGATCCCTTTTCCTTCCTGAGGAGGGAAAGGTTAGCCCAATTGTAAATTAGGGGGTTTTATTCCTTCATGTTTCTCTTCCACTCATCCTATATATTGTGCTTAGTAAAGCTCACCCAAGCAGGCACAGAGCCAATCCCAGGGATGGAAATCAGTGTGGATCCTCCACATAGTAAACAGGTGCCATTTAGAGAGCTCTGGAGCTACATGTTACCCTAGCTAGAATGAGCAGCCAACGTATGAGGCCACAGACCACTGAGCTCAGCAACCTCCATAATGAAGTTAGAATCTGAGTGAATTTTCAGTGCTTTATGAAGTTCTCCAAGTTATATAATGGAGGAGAATAAAACATCTGTAGATTTCAGGGGACAGTTACTTCCATTTTAAGCCACTTCCAGAAACTCCTCCAAAAGGCAAAGAACTTTAGGCACAGGTTGGCCTATGCCTTTCCTTCCATTTCCATGAAAACAAATATAATGGCCCAGAGAAGAGTAAGCACAGGATAATGGCACAAAAAGGTGATTTTAAAAATCAGACAGAGTAATGGCCATGAGGTGCTACTTTTCTAGTCTGTAGTACTAGGGGCTAGGAGCTGTTCCTTTACTGAAAGGTCCTGGAGAAAATGGTTAAAGAACCAAAGTTGGAAGTATAGAGAGAAAGAAACTTAAAGAACTGGATGAGGGGAACTATCTACATGGGCTAGGAAGTGGGCAAGACAGAAACAGAAGGTCACAGCTCCACAGAAAAGAAGGTATCCAGAATTTAATTGGGAGCCACTAGGATTTATTGAAAAGTCAAAGTCCACTGGAAGGAAGAGAGCTGAGAGTTATTTCTGGGGAGATGAGGCTAATATAAAAGAAACACAGCGCTGAATGCAAACCACAGAAGCCCAGCCACATGCACCATCAACCAGAAAAGCAGTCAAATTGTGTTCTAGCACCAGTTTGGCCCATTTTGTTCCTACCTGGTTTTAGCTGCTTGAGCCCACAGGATGGACATGGGACAATGAATGGTGGCTAACTCCAGAGAAAGCACCCAAGGCCCCAAGCCCAGTAAAACACACCTTTCATGCAGGAGGCCCCACCTGCTGCTTTAACTGATGCACTAGTCGGTCCTTCTCCCGCTTGAGGGCCATAACTTCTTCCTGCGTCTTTTTCTTTTTGGAGGCAGACAATTCCAGCAAGGCAATATTTGCATCTTTTTCACTGATTGCCGCGAGAAGTGCCTCCTGTCTGGGGAAAATAAAGATTATTGTGATCATTTTAATAAAGTGAAAAAGAAAAAACCCAAACCACTGGCATTTAGAGTGGAAATGAGCCACAGGCTATAATCTCTGGGAAAGAAATACAAATCTGGTTAAGACAAACTCCCTTCTTGACTCCTAGAATGGACAAAGTAGTTTGAGTTAGAATCCCTGAGCCTGGCACATGGCGTCTTCTGAGAGAGGCATCCTTTAATGGTTTCACAGGTACAGCTACAAATTAGAAGTGGATCAATTCATTTCTAAGACACTTTCACCCATCTAACCATGCATCCTTCCATCCACTTCTTAAGTAAGGTTCTAGGTCTCCAAGGCAATCCAACAAAACTCGGTAACAATTTCAACATCAAGCATTACTTTTTCATGAAATATTTTCTTTTGAAGATAGGCAGAGATATTTACTAGGGTTCCCTTTCCACTCTCCATTTGTTTAGTCAAAGTTAGCCCTGGTCTCATTCCACAGGCTGTGCTTTGCCATACAGCTCCTCATCCTCCAGGTTTCAGCCAAATGCACTCTCTGCAGAGTCTTCCTCTGGCTGTTCCCTCAAATAGCGCTTCTCTGCCTTCTACCTTCAGTCCTATCATGGTTCTGTTATGCTAACTGTTTACTATTTTCTACAGCACTCTTTTTCACTGGACAAGGTCTTAGATATTTACTATTCCTTTGCTTTTTAGACTGGATGCTCTATGAAACTGGGACTTCATCTGTCTTGTTACCACCAGTTTTCCAGCTTCTCAAAGAGCCCAGAGCATTGTGGGTAATCAAGAATATTGATTCAAAGAATGGAGAAATTTGCTGACTACTTTTTATAACATTTTGAAGATATCACTGGTTTTCCTTTTATTTTTAAAATCAGAATACTTTGGATAAGATGGTCATTATTTGGATCTCAAGACTTTTTTCCATTTTACTGCAGGGATTTATATGGACTTTCTTGGGCCTCATTAATGCCAGGCAGTATGAGCTTCTGTCTGACGATTAGGCAGTTGTATGAGTAGCAGAATATGTCAGGAATATTTCCACTTTCCAGAAGGGAAACAGTGCAGTGTGGACTACCTGCAGCAGCATTGATACTTGAGGTTACAGAGCCTGTCTCCTCTGGATAACATCTTGAGACAACAGACGTGCTCACCACTCACAGCTAGTACTATTTATATAGAAGGCCAAACTGAAGAGGCAGAGCCAGCTTCAAGTCAGGGAGAGCCCATTTGCTATCTGCTCCACATTTAGCTACAACATACACAAAGCAGCTGCACTAGTCTACATCCTTTGTTCCAAAGTGAAATGTCTAAGTAAAGTTTTTTCATAGAAACAAAATATTAGGAGATTGGGAATTGATGGTAAATCATGCTGCCACTCTATGATGATTCTTTATATTTATATGCAGACCTTTTAAATGCTGGTAACAATTTTACTGAAGTACGGTTCTATTCAGGGTGAGTCTTTCATGTTTCTGTATATCTTACAAGCAAAGGCATCATTGTCTTCTCTTCTAAAACCTTTCAAGGACAGTTGTATAGTGACTAGTCTTGTGAAATGGAGGCGCTATCTCCCTTTGGGAGACATGCTTACTGCCCTGTGTAATGGTGCCTCCTTCCAGAGTAAGGGCAGGCGTGTTATTGCCCATTATAAAATATTCAGTTCCCTTAGTGTTGCTCTCTTGTAACACAGTCAACTGTGCGTCCATCTGGTCCACTCGCTGGACCCCCATGGAATGTAAGCAAGGGCAATGGATACGAATACACGAACGCTGCTGTCCACACTTTCCTGTCTGGCCTAAAATTTTCTTGGGATTTCCATGCATTATACCGAGGTAACCACCCTGTTAGCACACCAGTAAGAAACAATCTCAGACCCTTCTCAGATATACATGTACATCCAGTAAGATCCCTAACCACAGGGAAAATTAGAAGGAAATACATCAAAGTTATAATGGTCATCATTCCACTGTGGTAGAATGGAGCGGGTTATCTTTTACTTTTTTCCTGCCTTCTGCTTATACCTCCCACAAAGTATCGTGAAAGCAAGTATTTAAAAATGGTAAGAAATGCTCTTTAGTCACCACGTAAATGGCCGTGGCATGCTTCAAATGCTTATCAAAGGCAAAATGCCCTCCTTTCTCACCCAGGTTAGTTGTGTGGCCCCTCTCACTTACAATGCTCAGGTGGATGTGCACACACACACTGTCAGATGCACACACTGCTGGTACAACCAACATCAGCTCCCAGGTAAAAAGCTGCAGTCACCTCCTCACTAAACTCCCGACCCACTTTTTGGCGCCTTTAATCTATTTATCTCTTCAGTCAAAATTTGGCACTAAATAGCTTTAATAATATTAAAGCTAAACAGCTTTAACACATGTCATCACCGACCCAAAGAATGATTGCTCCAAACTTCCTTTACCTTATAACTTTATAATTCAGGCTTTTAGACATTTAATACTTATTTCTCCTCTCAAAATGCCATCAACCATCGCAGGAAATCAATTTTAATTCTTACTTCACTGTTAGAAATGAATAGGTTTCCAATTCTTCATAGATACTATCACCAGTTTCCAATTCTTCATAGATACTATCACCAACTACAGCTCCAAATCAGATTACTCCTAATTGTTAAACCTTGAAACACATTTAAAATCATTTTATAAAAGTTCATTTAGAGTCACTCATTAATACTCATATGCAAACAAAATAATCCATTTTGTTCTTTACAACATTTTGTACTTTTGTTTTTGGTGCTTTGTTTTGCTTTTGGTTCATAAACCTGTTTTACAAATACTGCCATTGTACAAATATAGAACTCTAACATAGGTGTAACAAAAACCACATGTATTTTGAAATCTTTATTTAAATACTGGCCCCAAACTAATGATTTCCTCTAAAGTTACTCTGAGATGTACACTCAATAATTCTAGTCTATTTAAATCAAAGAGTAATTAGCAGAAGATCACAATTAGGAAAGTGGGAACATTTCCTACTTTTGGATATTTGGAAGGATGTCTGAATATGTTAAGACATGCTGTCATCTGTTTGTAAAAGGATCCAGGCTAAGCCAACCCTGAGTTCTGTGTTGACAGAAACCCATTACCTTTGTTTATATGCAACAAGTTTTATAAGATGAGGAAAAGAACTCTCTACTAAGGTGATACACTTCAGCTAATAATTTAAATTATTGTGAACAAATTCTGCACAGTTATGTACATGTCTCTATTTTCCTTGCTCTAAAGGTCAGGTGTTTTTCAGAGTCGGGGATACTAGACCTAATTTCATATAAAGATTAATTTCATTTTGCCAACACTTCATCAGATTCTACACTTTTACAATTCCTGTGAGCGAAGTTGCTGATACATTGACACAAAGTATCTAGTGACAAATATCCCACAAAAACCATGTCAAGCCCTGTTTTGAGAAAATGGCCAATGTTGGAATAAATTAAAGAGGCTTAAATTAAATACTCAATTATCACCATGGGCAATTTGGTTTAGTCATTCATAAAGTAGGAGAAATGGTATATCTGCAGTTTTATTAATTTTTTAAAGTAAAACAAAAAATGATACAAAATTTCAAAACAAGAACAATGGCTAGTACATTGTTTGATGTTATCTTCAGAGTAGTTGCTCAGATTACAACATACAGGCATGAAAAATGGATTAAGTGATATAAGCACAAATCTTTTTTATTTTCAATGAACTAATAGAAGTTAGTAGCATAGCCCTCTTTATATACGTGTGTGTGTGTGTGTGTGTGTGTGTGTGTGTGTGTGAAATATATATATTTCCTTTTCCTTTTCCATTCCTTCTTTTCTCCTTCCTCCCATCCCAGGTTCTCTTTCCTTTATTTTCAGTTTTAATCTACTATTACAAAATAAAAGGGTTGATTACAAAGAGTATACTAGCAACAAGACATTTGGATACAAGTTATTTTTCCCAATGAATTTAGAAATTGCTATTACCCAATCAACCTGAAAAGAATTCCCATAAGTTTGAAATCATTTCAGCACTTAATCTATCCTTTTTGCTTTTCCATAGAGAACATGAGAATTACATGTAAACATATCTTTACACAGTGAGTGGGGTTACCTATATACGGAAAAGTCCTTGCTGCACAGTACACATACTAAATAAAGCATATAGTGAAGGTTTGCAAGATTATCTCTAGGACACCACTATACTCTAGTACACAGTTACTAAGGTGATCTGTCTATGCCCCAAAACATAGTTTGAAATATGAAAAGGAAGCCCAAATATGCTAGGAAGGAAGATAAGATAACGCAAAAAGAAATAAATCTATAGGAGTCTGCTGAGTGCCTAGTTCAGAAAGTGGATCACAGACAGCATTTTATCAAAGTGCAGCCTAAACAAATGTCAAGGGGAATAATTTCTTTAACAAATATGGGCAACCATGGAGCAAAAAGGGGGAAGTTTATGCCCCCTCATGCATTTAGTCAGGGTTAACAATGGATAAAAGTATGGGCAAGAACACATTTAATAACCCTAAGTTGTCATTCAATTTGTAGGAGGTAGTCAAGACACAGCTAATAAAACACCAAAAGAAAAAAAATTGGTTTGAGCCACCCTGAAAAAAGAACTTTCCTGGACTACAGCAAAAAAGAGGACTGAAGGGCATCTATGGCCAAGATAAATGCCTTCTCTTGCCTATTGCCTGTGGCAGACCCTCACAGCTCCTCAAGATCCACTGATGGTGATACACAGCCAAGACGCTTATCACCATCAATTTAAAAGGGAACTTTGTAAACATTTCTGTTTCACTCCCTGTTGTTGTCATTCATTAATGATGATTTGAGCTTTAAGAGGGGATCTAAAATTAATTTTAGGAGCTGCAAACAAAGCAAGCCAATTAGGGACTGTTATAAATTGGAGTGGGGCAGAAGCATGAACACATTTTTTTCTAGCAGGCTCTTGTTTTACTTAGCTGACCCATCTTTAGGAACACGTTCAACTACAAAAGCAGATGCTTGAAAAAAATGCGTTCCATTAAGCAATGTTTGGATAATGACGCAGGAGGGATAACCTACATTATGTATGGTGCTCAGCCCCAGGCAGTCAGGTTCCAGTCAGACTGTGGGAAAAAAATATTTCTGCTCAATCAACTATTCCCAGTTAATTACTGTTTTCTTTCCCTCATGACCCTGAATCTTTAACTGTAGTTTGGTAGGAGGTGACTTAAGACAGAAAGTGAGGAAAGATCTTAAGATCTTATTCAAAACAGCTTCTGTCTCACCTCTATGTGGAGGGTTGGGTGCTGGGATCAGCCCTTGAAATGGAAGTTCATTTGCTGGAATTTTAAAAGGTGTATTTTCAAATCGAATCTTGAGAAAGGAGTTACTTGATATCAGTTAATATCCTATCCACCAGCACAGTGATGCACCATGTAAGCAGAAGAGCCCATGCACAAAGCAAAGCAGCTTGCAAGAGGCACGGCCCTTTGACAAAGATTTGAACAAGCACTGGTCTCAGCAAGAGTGAAGACTGTATCAGATTCACAGGGGCTGGCCTCTGGCGGCCCCTACTCCTTCATGTGGTTCGCTCCCTGTCGCCCACCAAAAACTGACCTCAAAAAATAGTTTTCCCCAATCACAGAGAATTCTGTCTTTGAAACCTAATAGCACACAACTGGAATTTCCTAACAGAAGGAACACAGACTCTTGTGGAAGTTCTTTGCTCTTCACACCAACTTCTTTCTGAATCCTAGCTTAGTGTAAGAATCCAGAGAGGCAGCTGGCCCCCTGTGTAGGTTCCTCCAGGTGCAACTGGCTAGCAAACTGGCTCACAAATGCCCAAACCGCTTCAAGACGCTCGGAGACGACAATTTATTCTGCTACAAGTGTGTGCTTGCAAATGTGAAGCCTACTGACTTCCCCACATGGGAAATGTCCAAGGCCATAGGAGGGTATATGCCAGGAGAAACTACTGCTCTCATTTTAAAGGGCTCTGCCAACTCTCAGCCCTCTTGAGAATTGACAAAAAGGCAAAGAAAGGCGGAAGGGACCGCTACCTGAGTCCCAGCACTGGTCATGTGTGAGGTATGACTGAAAACTGTGTTTGATCTGAACGGAAGAGAAAGAAAAAGGAGAGAATGAGGGAGAGAGAAATGAGGGGGATTTCTTCTGAGCACCTTAGCTTGTTATAATCTTTTTTAACTTAGCCACACAAGTAGAATATCACTCAAGTCTCTCAGAGAAGGGATCAATTTTCGGTGTCTGAGCTTTTCAATCATATTAAATATAGCTGGGAAATTCAGCAATATGTTTTGTTTCTGTGATCCTGGGTAAGTTACCTGCTATCTTTGAGACGTATGTTAAATTTAAATAAACTAAAAAGAATAATAGTAACTCTCTCTTTCAGACACTTCCAGCATTAAATGTGATAGTGCTTATAAAGATTTGGTCTGGTGCCTGACATACCGCAGAATATACGTTGGCCATTACTCATTATTACCTAATATGGACACCACCACATTTAAAGATTTGAAAGTTTTCTGTTATTTTAAACTGGGCTCCTCTTTGTATGAAATGTCTCTAAACACATTAATGAGTCTCTTAAAAGTGACTTTCAAAGAAACCTCTGAAATTGGTTTCTATTAAGATGCAGATCGGACTTTCATGAGCTGACATCTGTTTCACAAACACACTTAAAGGAGAAAACAGAGTCTGAGTGCGGAAAAGATCCATTGACCATAGAAGAGTCGCATCCCAGACAGCTAGGCCTGACTTGGTCAGTAACTTTTCACCGTCCTTCCAGCCGAAAGGCCACACGAGGAAGGCAGGATGTGATTTCACACAGTATGAGAAATGAAAACATGTTCTGAAAGGCAGCCCTTTAAAAGTCAAGGTCAAGTGCACAATCTAACCAATGTCAAACAACTTCAAAAATTCCTACCATTAAACAGAATCTGTTAAAAATTGGTAAGTTTTCAAGGTCGAGAGGATGAATGAAATTGACTTCTAGTACCCATTACAAGACTCGGTGCCAGTGTGGACTGTTAGGTGATGGTCCTTGTTCATTCTTGTTATCCACACTCAGTGAAGAGAAGGCTTCTCTGTTGACTGTTCAACTCTGCCAAGGTGGTTTCTATGTGAAATGCACTCAGTCAGAGTCCCTGGGAGGCTACTAGTTATGGACAATGAGAAAACCAAATGTATCTGGACCTCACTGTGGGGTGTGGCTTTGCCCAATGTTCCCCTAAACTAAACCTACTGTCCATGGGCGATCAGTTACTGTCAAGAGACCTAGTCTATTGCATTAACTTTCTGGTTAGAAATAATCAATTGCCAGAGAATTGCCAGCATTTGCCAATGTTTAGCCCTCAGGGCATCTAGTCATTTGTTTTCTTTTTGGTAAGTGAAATGTATATGCATATATACATGTATATATGTAAATTTCACTAACACAATACATTTTAACTTTCCTTTTGCTGTACATTTAAAACTACTAAGATTTATTAGTCAGTTTCTGCACAGGGAGGCAAACTGCTCTCCTATATTGTGAACTAGATGTTTCCTTTCTTAATTTGAGTATTTAATGTTACATCAAATCTTCCTTTGCTTATGTTTACATGGAACAGACCATTCTCAAGCTAAACTGTGATGAAAAACAAAACAGATTGGCATGTCATTGCTGTGAGGAGGATATATGCAAAAGGGGACACATTTTAAAATTTTGTTCACACAACACTTTAAAAGAATCAAATTAAGCTTCTGTAGAACAAATCTTTGTAGGGAGAAACACACCCAACTGAGCGTGGGGGAGGCAGCTGCTTGAGCGTGTTTCCATGAGGAGGAATAAAGCAGTGGAGCTTCTGCACAGGGGGAGGAAACTGAGCAGTTTCCTGTGTGTGCTGCAGGTGAAGGCGGTCAAGCGAAGAGCAGGTTTCTAGGAGGCGCGATTCTCACTAGGGAGGAGAATTAAACAGGTGTCCATCCACTCAAAGCTGCTAGTTTTTGTTTTGCCCACCAACAAAATAGATAACAATTTATAACCTAGAAAAGTTTTCTTTTGGGAAGCTGATGGCCTTTAAAAGTGTCCTCAAGGATGTAATTCCGCATGTGTGTGTCTCAGCTGCTTTGAGAAGTTTGGATTTTAGGTCTGCCATCTTGTGGCCATTGCAATAAATACTGCCGTTTGCCTTTTTTTCTGAAGTAATTCCATTTCTGTTATTCTATATTTTTAAAAAGTACGAAAAATAGGCTTATAGAAATAGAAAAGAACATTAGCTATAAGAGAGGTCCATGATGCGGAGGTAGATATGTCATTTCACATTCTAATTCCCCTTCTGCTAGCATTGCTCGTTCTTTGATAAAATGGTCATTTATCAAAGTATCAGCTTATCATTAATATAAGACTGGGCTACCTAAGGATCCAGTGAGGAGGTGGCAAACATGTTTTTGCAGGCTTTTTTGGTTGCTTTTTAAAGAAGGTCGTTCAGTAGATACACATTTACTTCCTAATGAATCAAGTTTTCAGCATTTCTGTGCTTGGCTGGCTTTGGTATGAGAACAAGCAGAATAAAATAGATTGCAAGTTCTAAGCAGGCTTTGTACTTGGTAACTTGGGAGCAACACACTTCAGGAAGTCATCTGAAGGCCAGATTAGAAATATATACTTCAACATTGCGAGGAAAAGGAGTGAGACCAGCTTTACCACAGCTGTAACAGAACTGAGGAAGGTGCTATCCTGCTACCCTGAAAACACAGTGAACCTGTGTAAGGAATGCTTACTAACCACTCGCCATATGTGCCAACAGAACAACAAGCAAATGCACACAGTCATTTTCCTGGTGAAGTTTCACCAATGGGTCATATGCATAAACTCAAAGATGGTGCAAGAGCATATTCAATGGCCATAAATTAATTTTAAATCCCAAAGGACAAAATTATAAAGCTACACGTCTACATATATACACCTTAAGTACTGCATTACTAAGCAACTGTCTCATGTGATATCCATAAAAAACATCTAGAAAATTCAGAAATAATGAGAGGTTTTATCTGTAAGTTACATGAAATTTCTGGACTCATGAATACAATATGTGAGACACCACCAGAGTGCTCCTTCTCAGAGGGTGAGAGAATGCAAAAGCAGACAAGGGATGCTGAGTGAGAGTCTGGTAAACTACCTGAAGGAGCTCCACATCTGGAAAGAATTGTGAGGGAACCAGCCCAAGACACAATGGTATAGAAAGCAGCCTCAGATTTACAGTACGGGTGGCCTGTGGCTTATGGAAATAAAATTTCCACCCCAGAAGCAGTGATCACTGGAAGTAGGAACATTTTTATCTGAAATTCTAAAGTCCAACCTGAAGCAACGGAACTGAACAGGCTCCTCAGAGTGGCTGTTTAACTGGCCGCAAACGCAAGACGAAACAAGGCCAATGATCAGAGTCTTGTCCTTCTATTCCTTTCATTCATTTAGTGCGTATGTACGAAGTACCCACTGTGGACCAGGTACCAGGAATGAATGTACAAAGGAGACACACATCATCCCTGCTTCCACGGAACTTGCAACACTGCAGACCCCAGAACTCTCCACAAAGTCAGAGGACAGGCCGGTCTTGTGGTGATGGCACAAAAGAAACTCCCTTCCATTACTTTCAGGAGCAAATGCCCCACTGTACAGAAAATCATGCAAAGATGCCTAAAGAAGATGTAGCAATCCAAAGGCCGGGCATAACAGTGCACACGGCATTCCACCTCCATGTATAAATGTTGGGATAACTGATGGAAAGGCTTCCTTCAATGTGATCATCATCATCCTTCCTTCAGCATCATCTTATTCAGATCAATTTGATCTGAATATTCAGTACTAACTAGGGGCTCAGCAACAAGCCAAAAGAAAAATTACACCTCTTGTTCATAGCTGGTAGGCTGAATGATACGACGCTTTTTTTGTGGGTCAGAAGTAGTTGAACAGTGGCAATTTTATATGCTTCAATCTAATAGTTTTCTTCCAAAATAAAAGCAGCTTTATGATTTCTTTGTTGATTTCCTTGTTTATAACACATGTCCACAGAAAGTTTTAGTGTTTTATCACACTTCATACACTCAACAATTTAAAATGCTGAGATAATTAGCTCTCCGCAATATCCAGCTATTATTCCATGCACATCCAACGCTGAACACTGGCAGTAATTAAGCCAGTGTGCAGGACAGCCCGTTGTACTGACTGGACGTGGGTGGAGGGGACTACAAGCCCAGAAGGGTGATGGAACTCAATCCCATGATAGGGGCCCGCAGACCTGGAAAACGACTTAGTGAGAAAACATCCCAGTGACCAGACTCCAGCCTGACACTGCTTACCACTCCCTGCGATACTAATCTGTCAACTGATTCCTTTGAAAGCAGATCATCTATCTCACTGGACAGCCTTGAGGCTGCCCAGCTCCACAGAGCAGCAGTCAAGCAGCTTGTTTACATTTGAACTTCAAGTCAGGGGACAAAAGCCTGGAAGCAAAGAAGAATGAGGCTACAGAACTCATAAGGGGATTCTGCAAAGCTTAGTTGAAGAGTGGTCCAATAAAAACGCGTCCTGAAGGATGACTGCACACTTCCAGGTGACAGCGTGAGGTCAGCAGTCTAACGCTGCCAACCAGTGTCTTAGTGTGCCTCCGTATCTGGAGAGAATTTACTCGGGGTAGAACGCTAGTCAGGTGCCACGATCGGCCAGCAACAGATAAGGCTTGCAAGCTTTAGATTCTGGTAAAGAAAATAAAAACATGACAATTTATTTGTTTAGATTTTTTTGGTGGGGGTGGGAATCAAACTTAGGACCTTGCACTCACCAGGCAGGCACTTATGGGCTGGGCTATATCCCCGGCCACATAGGACAATTTAAATCATAAACTAAAAGATACATGATGGGTGATTAATGACTATTGTTAGGGTGATAAACAAATGCTTATTATCATTTGATGACTATCGATATGCACGGCAAGATTAAGGCACATTGTTTCATTTAGTTCTCAAAATAGCCTTTGAAGAGAAATTTATTCTTACTGTAAAGGTTAAGCAAAATGAGACTGTGACATTTCAGTAGATTGCCCAAGGTTAGATTGCTTTTAAAGGTAGAAATGGAATTTTCATCCAGGTGATTCCAGAGCTCACATTCTTGGGTGTTTCTCAAATTACTTGGTTGGCATAAGGACGAAATGTCTTTTGGTCTCAGATGAGGGTAAGTTTCACAGAGGGCAAGGACAATGAAGGGGCATGAAGGGAGAGCAGGATTAGAAGAGCTCAGGAAGGAAAAGAGGGCTTCTGCATGACTAAGTTCCTGGAAAACTCAAGTTCCCAAAGAAAAGAGGATTTGATCATTTAAAACTGTTTCTCTCTTGCTTGTGTGTACCTATTTCCAGATGTGTAACTTTCAGGGATGTTAGAGCACTAGTGAGGGAAAATTACGTTCAAAGTAAGTGATTCCTAAGTGTCAACCCCAAGACTGGTACAGTAGTGGCTAGTGCTGACATTTTCATACACACATGTATGCATACACACATGAAGATATACAGCTTATGGGACAAAGATTGCCAATATCTTTTCTGGGAAGTGTAACCTTCTATTTTTCAATTTACAAATGTCCTTTCTACTTTTTGGAATTAAAATGGTCTTAAGTGGTATTGATAGTAGTGAATATTTGAATAGTCTACTATAATACCATAATTAGGTTATCCAATATAGGTTCTTTTCGAAGACAGACTTTCATACTATTGGTTCATGCATGGCATTCAAACTCTAGAAGGAACTCATTTGATTCCTAAACACCATTATATGTAGGCTATGTTTGGAAAACAGGTTTGGTTCTCTACACTGTATAAATGGGGGCTTGTCTTTTCCTTTTAAGAGTTCCTTAAATTTTGCTGAGGCTTCTAAGCTTACTGCCTTATAAACATCATTGTGAAGTCAAATTGTTTTTACTAAGTGACTATTCCTTTGATAACATCTGTTTCAGATAAGGTATCCTTAGGATATTGGTAGAGAATAATCTCCTTATTTCACAAATAGGCTCCTGGGGACTTCAGCCCCAGGTTTTTCGGGGGTCTCAGTGACCAGAAAGGAGGGAAAAGCCAGGCTGGTCAACATCAGTCCTCTGGAAAAAACACATCGGAAGAGCCCAGAAGGGTCTAGTGTGAAATATGAGCTATGCTGCTCCTTCAACCGTCCCTTGTGTGGGATTTCTAATGCACTGTAGATAGGGATGGAAATTATGCCTGTGGGAGCAGTCAGAGAAGAGTAGGAAGCATAGTGGTTATCCCTTCACATCTGCTGAGTAAATGTGAGTGAGACTCGTTCCACGAACACCTTCAAAGCTATTTGTGGACTCAAGAATGACTGTGAAGGTAGCCAAGTCTGATGCCAATGCAATCAAGAGGGGAAGTATGGCCGAGTCAGAGCTGTTGTGAATGGCATGAGCTGCCTGCTCACAGCTCTCATCTGAGAGTATTGGCACAATCAACAGAAGGTCATGTTGAGTAATTCCCAGAGAAAGAATTCTAGCAATGTGCTACAACACATATTTTGGTTAGGTTTCTTTGGGTTACAGCAGAGAAACTCATTCTGGCTAATTAACCCAAGAAAAAAAGTATTAGAGGGATATTAGGTCAGATCAAGGAAAAGAAAAGAGCTAACAAGTGAGTTTTAGAAAGTCACTCCAGGACCCTCAACAGGAGGAAATCTAAAACCTTTCTTGGCAAGACCTACAATTTATGTAATAACTGTGCTACAACCTCCAGGCTTAAGAGACAAAGAGTAATGTTTGACCTTTCTGGAAGGAAAACTCAATTACCCAATCAGTTAGTTGGCTATGGCCTAAGATCCCCCATCACCATGATATTTGAAATAATGGAGTTATACCAAATGAAAGAGACAGCTATGAGTTGAAGGCCATATGGCCCAGATGATCTGTTTATGTGATGTGTCATACTGGAGCTAGCTGCTACCATCTAGTGAGAGCCAATTGTGTGCATTTCCTTTTAATTCCCAGGGTCAGCCTATACCTTGGCCATTGTAGGAGTATTTACACCATGGAAATTGGCAATTACTACCAACCAGTGCTTTTTCCCCATCAGTTTGGCTTACTAGCACTCTACTGGCCCTTGTCAAGATAAGTGAAGGGTCTTGTCAAGAAGGCTAAACAGTCAGGGGACATGCCATCAAGCCACAAAAGGGAATACATAGTGAACACACACCAGAACTCTTTCTGTAGTGTACACTATATTATGCTTAATTTTTTTGTGTGTAAGAACTCATTCCATCTGCACAAAAATACAATGATTTTTATAGTGCTATTATGTTCCCATTTGATAGATAAAAAAATGTAGAAGCCGAGAGGTGTAAATTAACTTGCCAAGTTGACATGTCTGGTAAATTGCAAAGTGGAAATTTAAATCCAGACGGTCTGCAATTTTATAAATCCTCAACATAAAATAGATAATGTTTAGCTGTTGCTCTGACTTGTGTGATACCTTTTCCTTGACACAGAAAAACACCACACATTCTCTTTGAGCCCAGGGAGGAGTTGGCTGAACCCCAATGAGAGGATTAACCCTCAGTCACAATGCTGCTGTCAGTGAAAGTAGCTGAGAGCAGTTCTATAATTGGGGCTTGAATGTTTACTCTTTCATTACCAGGGATACTCAAGGATTGAACCCAAATCTAAAAGTTATTTCTAAATCTATAGAAAAGAAACTCCCCAAATGACAACACCATTTTAGGACTCAGTAGACAGAGCATATTGTATGGCTTTTCCCGAGGGGGCCATGCTGTATAAACCCCAAAGAGAATGGGAGACTACCAGTACCAATGAGACCTCAGTATGGAAAACAAAAAGGAGAGCCATGATAAAAGATAGTTACCTGATTTTAGATGTGTGCCTTAGACAAGTCCCTGACTATGCACTTTAGGTGTGGGGTCTGTAAAATAAAAATAATATTACCTACCACCAAGGTTATTGAAAGGTTTGCCTGAGAAGACCCACAGGAAGGGATCTGGAGAACTGTAAAAGGCCCCGCACAATCGGCATGACTACCCTCAAGGCTGTGGCCTCTAAATTGCAATAGGGATGATGCTGTTTGTATCAACTTAAATAACCCTGTTATGGACATACTATGAATTAGGCAACTCTTTCCATCAACCAAGCCAACCTTATCAAGCCAATACAGAATCATCAATCCAAATGACCAATAGGAATTTCAAGTGGGAAAACATAAATCCAAAGAGCTGAAATGACTATCTGGAGGAAATAAGACAATTTTTTTCCTAGTGTTTCTCTGCTACTAGAATGTGTCCATAGTGCAGGGGCAGGAAAAACAACTGATTTTTAAATTTACCAATCATGTAATCAATATTCTTTGACTCAATTAATGGCATTCTACAGATCTGGGTTCAAATCTTGGTTGTGAACCACTATCATCTGGGTGGTTTCGGAAAAGTTCATTAACTCTATGAATATCATTTTCTTCATCTGTAAAATGAAAATATTAATCCAAATTAAGCATCCTAATTGAAAATTCTGAAATGCTCCACAATCCAAAACTTTTCAGCACCAGTGTGACAGCACAGGTTGCAAATTGCATGCCATGAAGCTTTGCTTTGCTTCATGTAGATTATTAAAAATATAATATAAAATTACCAAGTTATGTGTATAAGGTATTCATTAAACAAAAATAAATTTCATACTTAGGTTTGGGTTTTATCCTTCATATATCTCATTATGAATATGCAAATATTCCAAAAATCTGAAACCCTTCTAGCCCCAAGCCCTTCAGATAAAGAATACCTGTATTCACTCTAACTGGGTATACAAGATAAAATATGTAAACCACTTAGCACATTTAGTTGAGAAGTAGATACTCCTACTACAAATGCAAATTATAGCTATTATTAGAGTAGTTTGTTAATTTACTATTCTCCACTAAAAGATGAATATATTAACTTCACCAAGTCCAGAGACCTGGAGAGAAAATCATATTGAAAAGGGAGGTGACATGGGGCATCCTATTGCATCTGTAACCCCAGCACTTGCTCAGGAAGCTAAAGAGTATCAGTTTGAGGCCAGCCTGGGTCCCTCTCAGTGAACTGGAGGCCAACTTGGTATTCCCAGCTAAGACAGGAGTAACGATAGTCTCACTTGTGTTATTTCCCCATCTAGAGATTTAGTATATTCCTAGTGGTTATCATGGTATCACAATTCTACTTTGACACACTTTAACAAATATAACTTGGAGAAGGGAAGTTAATTTTTTGACAAATGGAAAAAGAACTGCAAAACTGACAGTGCACTCAACGTTTCTACTCTTGACTCTGGCTTCCTTTTCTTAATCGTTTAGCAAGACTCTGCGTATTTAAAGTCAACAGTTCAATGATTTTCACATACAAAAACCTTTTTTTGCAAAGGAATGAAAAAGTGTGAAATGCCATTAGAAATATGAATTAATTTGCTTGAGAAAAAGAACTATATGGACATGACAGACACCCACTTTCACATAAAGAATTTTTAAATTTCCCAAAATTATAGTAACAAATATCTCAACATATTGCTCTGGTCAAATAAACAAAAGCCCCATCAGTTAATCTGTAGTTTCTTTTAGAAACTACAAACAGATATGGTGACAAGTGTCTTTCTTTGTCCTATTAAAATAAGTCTGAGAGTCTTAGGCTTTTCTACTTTAACATGTGCCGTGACAATTCTTTACGCAAATTGAATTAATTTAGCTTATAGCTTTAAAAAAGTACCTGTAACTAATAAGTTGTAATAATACAGTAAAATAACTCCTGCATTCTTATGTGGTAGCAGGGTTCCTTAGATAACTAAAAGCAGTAAGTGGGAGAAGACAAAATAATTTCCCTGATACAAAGACAAAAATTAATCTCCATTTTTATACTGTAAAAACACTAATTACAAATAAAATACTTGTGGCTCTACTGACTGACTATTCATCATCTCTTTTCATCTTAGCCATTTCCTCAAAGAATCATCTGCACTTCACTTATTTATTTCCCCATGAAGACAGCTTATAACTTATTTATCCCAAACCTGAAATACTGTTCTGTCTGCACATACGGCAGTGCAGAAGAAGCCCTGGTAATTGGTGCTTTTAGCTGCCCACTCAATCTTGCTTAAATTACCAGCATTTATGATGAAGAATGACCAAGAGGCACAGGTTGAATAACCACCAGAGTGGCAAATGCGGGGGATGAAGTTGATAAAGATTATTGTCAGGAAGCCCGGTGATATTCCAAATCACGGGAACCAACAAGTCACAAATTAAGAGCATTTGCTAACTAGAAGCGAGGTGACAGCCAACTACAGTAGTTAAGACATTATTGCTTCTGTAAATGCTAAACTCTAGTATAAAGTAGACATGTAATCTTCAACTCCCTGAACACGCCAATTTGGCCACTAAAGATGCTGTTTTACATTTCCAAACATTTTCCCCTGTCACTACTTTTTATACTTCAGTTCTCAGGTTGTAAGTATTTGTTACTTGCAAAGCAGCCCCCTTTGAACACCGAATCATGGGAGGCATTTGTAACTAACTGCCAACGCAGCCTGCCAAACAAAAACTCCCTGCTGGTGACATGACCACCTAGTGACCTCTAAAAATGTTGTAACAATGTGAAAAATAGCTCCCTCTTGGAGGAAACAGCAATTTTTAAAATTAAACGTACATCGAACGTTCACTTATATACAGATAAATGGTGTTCAGAGTCACCTTCTCTGTTTCCAATTTCAATCTCTTGAAACCTAGCCCAAAACTAAATAAATAAACGTTGATGCTAGGAAGAAACTAAGAGCTCAAGAGCCTTGTGATTTCACAAACAGCTTTTTTCCATTTTCGAAAATCGAAGCTCCGGGCCAGACACAGAACAGGTAATGAGAAGGAGCAGGCTTGGCAGTCCCTCTGTGGTTCTAAGCTGAAAAGCACGTCGGGCAGCAATAAGTGGCTATAATTTGGCAGGCTTAATGTCTTTAAAAGTTTTCAGCTTGCTAGGGAAAAAAAAATTTTTACATACTTCTAACATTTAAAAATTGCAACACAGGGGCTGGGGATATAGCTCAGTGGAATAAGCGCTTGCCTAGCAAGCGCAGGGTCCTGAGTTCGATCCCCAGTACCGCAAAAAAAATAAAAAAAATAAAAAAAAAAAATAAAAATTGCAACACAATCACTAAGCTATAGAGCTACCCTGTCACAATTTTATTATCCTCAGACTCTTAAACATACCCTATCATCCTCAAGTGCTTTTATACCTATAAAAAGAAGGTGGTGATAATTATAAAAACTGGTGACACTAGGAGGCTTTTGGATGCTCACATGATCTTAGGTGATGCCAATATTGGTGCATTCAGCATACACAGCTGCCGTCAAAATACTCAAGGCTAGTCTCACTTTAAAAGGCACAATGGAGCTTCCCATATGTGTCTGACGGAACACAAGAAGTGGGAAATTGGACATGACAGTAAGTATTTTTGAGGCTGAGGAGTGCTGCTTTTCCGGTTAGTTTATCTTTCTAAAATTTCAAAATTAAAAGTCTCAGAGCAGCAGAGGAATGACACATCTAAGACTATTTGGCTCTAATGTGTCTTGTGTTCATCCTGACATCTTCTGATGAATTATTTCCCAGCACTGGCCCACATCATGAAGAATCAAATCTGCTTGGAATCAAAGTGGCACCGAGAACTGTTTGTTTCCAAGCCATGAAGGTGCCTGGAAGGCCACTCCTGTTAGAGAGCATCAGTCCTTTTCACACCCTTAACATCTTTCTCACCTCCCACCCCAGAACCTCCATCCGCCTACCAAAGCATATACCTTAGTCAGTGTACATTCTCTTCACTCCAATCTAAACAATACTAAGATACAAAGACAAAGAAAAACACACCTCCCAAACCCGTATTAAAGTATGTTCCTATCTTGTCAAGTTTTAGCTTCAAAATCAGTTTGTTAATAGGGAGCCACAGCAAATTCAATATGCTTTTTGTGAAAGTGCTTCACATTGAACTAAAAATGTCTACCCTTTGGAATGAAAGCGAATCATGCTAATCAGAAGAAAATATTAAGTTATGTTAGTGTGAAGAATAGTAAATTATTGCCCTTTCCAGCTTAGAAGTGCTTCTTATTTTGTGACTTTTTCTCTAGTTTGAATTAACAATTCTATCATATCTAAGTGGTTCTGGAGGACATTACGAAAAACATACCACAACGCTACTTACAGTAATGCAAATTTGGGTTGGTAAGGAAATCTGAAAGACAGCAGAGAACTTGCATTATAGACTGGTCTCTCTCAGAATTAGAGGTGAAGCAGTTCATATTGGCAATATAATTTGATCAGAGTTAAACCCTAATCTATATAATAAGGAAATCACTGTAAGATTATACCAGGTGGATCCACATAACTGCCAGCACCTGGTTGTGCTCATTCCCCAAAATGACAATATCACAAGATGCAACTTAATAATAAAGTACCTTACTTTCTTCATCTATAAAAGGAATCTAGTAATTATTATCTCATAGGATGTATATGGGAAATCAATGACATACTGCATGCAATGGACTTCACATAGTTCTGGCGCACAGTAAACATCCAGTAAATAAAGGCAGAGGAAGAAGAGGAGCTATAAACCTATAAATATTGTTCATTTTATACATTCTCATAGGTTATTGCAACTCACACAAACTATCAGATCACAATTTAAGACATTATTACTAATTATGATTTTTAGTAAATACTAAATGAATGTCACCTCTGTAATATCTTTAAAAATGAATTTTATGTAAGGTTCAGGTAATATTTCTCTTTTTTAAGAAGCATTTTGTCCAATCAAGGTCAATATATATTTATATACACACATGTATGCCTTTGAGTACTTCTGTATTCAAATAGCAACTGTTTCATCACTTGGAAAGAATTACACCTCCTGACTACTAGAATGGATACAACACTAATAACTCTTCACTTCTTGGTTATCCAACATTGCTCAGTCAGCCTCTGAGCTGTGTTCAGTGGCTCGAACCACCTGCTCTTCTCAAAGGTCACGTGGATGACTCTCAGACCATGAAGAAGAAATACAGTCAGGCTTCATCTACAACTCTCGGTGTAAAAAACTGTGTCTTATAAAATCATCTACTTCAGAAGTATGAGTGAAAGACTCCAATCTGTGGCTGAAACAGTGGAGGACTCTGAAATGGGCTAAGGCAAATCATGTGAATTGGGTTCCTCAATCCCCAAGGATAAGTATCACCCCAAAGGGTACATGTGCTGCACTCATACCCAGAAGACAAAGAATCCTCTTCCTCCTTGAACCCTGCACTTTCCCTGCAAGCTCATCATGTTTGCAACTTCTCTGATCAGTATTGCAAAAGGAGAGAAGGAAGGCTTCTAGTCAACCATCACAGACCCTACAGGGCCTGTATGTGCTTCAGGAATCTTTGAATTGTTAAGATAACTTATCCTCATTTGTACGACTTTCAGAGTTAAATGTCCCTGTCTGCAAGAACACTACTAGTGTGCACACTGAAAATGGGCATTCTGACAAGGTGGCACAGGTCCATAGCCAGAAGGTAATTCACCATTTAATCTAAGGGATCTTTCTACTGTGCTTAATATATGTTAAAAGCCAAACCAATCTTTCTATAGAAACAAACAAAAAATGTTCATAACATTTTCCAAGATTACGGTGGGTTCGTGCAAAAGAATGTAGATGGATCAGTACTGGGTCCACCAACAAATAAGGTTAAAAAGGATCTCTTTGGGGAATTCAAAGCACATGACTTGTTAAGGTAAGGGTTAACTATTAAATTCTACCAGATAAGGTGTTTTTTCTTTTTTGTTTTTAGAGACTGACAGATTTTTCATGTTTTTAGTTCTTTGCAGTGAAATTTCAATTTTGTAATAAAATTTTACTCTCTAACAATTAAGCCAAACTTTACAAGCAGAAAGCAACTCTGTTTTATATTACTTAGGGTTCCCCAGTTTAACCATCTGTACAAGGCCTCCTTTCGTACAAATCCAAAAACAGCATACATTGAAGCACACTGTGAACAGTACTCTAAAGGAAATGGTCAATCTGTGAGCTGGTGCACTGCTGTGCTATTGCTGGTAGTCACTGTAAAAATTACAGTTTTACAAAACAGCTTTTTAAATTCTTCATGAGTACAGATAGATGAGCACTTTCATAGTTCACTTAAACCACACAAATCTCACCCCTTGTGCACATTTGCACAGGAAGGAAGGTTTGCTATTTTTTCCTCCCTCTTATAGGAGTCAGACCAGCTGGAACATTTTAAGTAACTTTCATTAAAAAAGAAAAAAAAAAGGTTAAGGTCAAAATAAGCATGATAAACAGGGTAGTTTCTATTTTCCATACTCAAGGATGAAAGACAACAAAAAATGTAACTTTAAAATTCACTAAATAAATTCACTAAATATTGCTTTTTTCTTTCCTTGCGAGATAACCAGGGAAGAAAGGAGGGTTTTGGGGATGACAACAACTTTTACCTTTTTTTAGTAAATTTAGTTTTATAAATGAATCCAGTAGTTAATTTTACAGCTGCATATTTCTTAAATTTATGTTTCCAATTATCTGAATGACTGACACTTTCAAGTTTTACAGGTGATGTTGAAGAGCAGTGTACTTCACCTTACATGAAATATACTTTTACTCCAAAGAAAAATAGCAATTAAGTTGGACTTTAATGAGCTCCTCTTTGTACTTTTGAAGTTTTAACATTTTGGTTGGAAGTTCTTTAAAAGTTAGTAAATTCCAACACTGTGACTTTTCATAGCACAAACCCTGCTGCTGGGCTCAATTTTTTACCTGTGTAGCATCAGAACCCCTCCCAACAAAAACCCCTTACCAAACAGTAGTCCAATGTCAAGGGCATCAACTGAAAACAGACTGTACATTTCAGCCTCATCCTTCTCTAACTGCTGAACAAGGCAAAGTTGTACCCTGGAGAGAGCAATACAGACATCACTGAGCCTGCGATATCATCAGTAAATTAATGTGCTTCTCACTGCCCAGAGTCAAGGAGCAGACTGGATGCTTCAGAAACACATTGTGAACCTGTCTAATTTTCCCATCACCTTCTTCCTTAAAGGTAATAGTCTGACTGCAATGAGCAAATATTTCAATGAGGTTGTGAAAAGTTGATTAGGAGCACTTTGGAGACCCTCAACCCATTTTTAAAATAATAGTTACATTGATCAGCTCTTTGATATCTGCTGCATAGTAGGGGTAGAAACAGTCTTACTTTTAGTTCAGAAACAGCTAAAATAGCATAAGTAGCAAAACTGAGTTATACAACCCAGTCCAGTTACCATTCAATACATTTTGAAAGTCTTTTCACATATGCTTTGGGGAGAAAGGTGGGTGAACTGTGAAACACCATTAAGATAGCTTTGCCCTAAGATGCCTGAATCACAAGAGTAAGTAGTTGGAAGACTGCTCTAAGGGTATCTATACAAAATTCTTATTAATTACCTAATCTGGTTTCCCATAGGGTATCTCTTTGGTCTATAGGGACCTGATTCTGATTCTACCATGTAAAAATAACTCAGAGAAAATAATGCAGAAATAAAGCCATAATTATTTGAAACATATAATAAATATATATAAAGTAAGTTAACCAAGGAATGAAGCATAGCAAACTTCAGGACTGTACTGATTTGTTTCTGGAATAGTGAAGTCTAATGGGTAAAGAAATGAAAAAAACACTATGAAAAGACATAGGCCTTCCTCCAAAGACAGCAGGTAGGCCCAAGATAGATCAGGACGTACCAAATGATTAGACAGAGATGTGGTCTAGAGCAGCACCCCTTGTTCACCGTTTAACACACGGTTTGTCTGACTTCAAGACAGCTACATTGGGAGCAGGTGACATGGCACACTGATGCCCATACTACGGACAAAAGAACAGTGGCTGCTGCCGCTACTGCTCTCACTCCTGCTATTCTCACACTAGCAACATTATTACTACTGCAGCTCTCACGTCAGCAGACTTTCTAAATAAAGATCTCAACAAAATTTTAGGCTTTGAAGGGGGAGTCACTTGATTCATCAAATATGAGCCTAGTCAAATTTGAATCTCATATAAACTGAATTTTAATATAAGTTGATCTTGCTCAATATATGAGACATGCTTATACTAAAATTTTTTCATTGCTTATCTGATTTGGGGCTTTACCTTAGGTTTCCTAGATTTTATCTGGAAACCCTATATATTTGTTATTAGCATGTGATTGCGATGAAGATTACATTCCTCCATGGGGAGTTGCTAAAGGTACATGAAACATTCCATCTCTTGGTCCTTTTCCTTTTTGTTTTTTCTGAGACACATTCTCGCTGTGTAGTTCATGCTGACCTTGAATGTACTATGTAGCACAGGATGGACCCAAACTCAGGACAATCCCCCTGTCTCAGCTGCCCCAGAGTGGGATGTACAGACGTGTGTCACTAATCCCAGTGTCCTCCCCTTCTGCAACAGACCTGTCTCCTGTTTCCTATTGTCTGTCATTTATTTTGTTCTTTCTTTATATAAGAGAAACCATGTGATCTGGAAGCATGTGGGCCTGATTTATTCTGCTTACCATTATAGTCTCAGGTGCATCCACACTTCCTACAAATGACTCGTTTATCTGCTTCATGGCAGAGCAATAATCCATTGTGTATAAATTCCATACTTTCTTCATTCATCTCTCTTGTGATGGACATATAGGCTGCTTCCACAATTCAGCTGTTATGAACTGTGCTGTTACAAACAAGTATGTGCATGTATATACCAATATGATCTCTTTAACACATTTTTCCACATATAATGTTGGCCACTTGTATTTCTTCTTGAGAAGTGTCATTTCACTTGCCCATTTCTGATTAGATCTTTTATTTTGGGGTTCTACATTTTCTGAGTTATTTATATATTCTAGCTATTAGTCCTCTCTCTCAGGAACAGCTGGCAAAACTTTTTCCTATCCTGCAGTTTGTCTCTCCACTTTGTCAGTTGTTTCCTTTGTTGTGGAAACTCTTTTCAAAGGCCATGGGTTCTCTGTTGCAACTACTTGCTGTTGCAGGATGAAAGCAGCCATAACAATACACAAATAAATGGTGCGGCTGTGTTCTGATGCAGCGTTACTTATTAAAAAAGATGATAAGTGAAAAGTTGGTCCCTGAGCCGTGGTTTGCCATCCCACGCTGAAGCTCAGTGTTGAGCCTATCCTGAGTGAAATAATCAGATTTAATGAATAGATGGTCTATTTAAAACAAGATAGATGGTACATACATTTTCTTTCATTTATATAAACAAGATAAGCTATCGCTACTGCTTTGACACACTTCCTGGGTCTTCCCAGTTTCATTTTGCCTAAGAAAACATTCCTTGTTGGTAATGAGCCTGATACCACAGTAACATAATACAGTAGTGTACCAACTGTGATACACAAAAGAATAAGCATCTGTCCTAGCTTTCACAAGGGTTACTGTAAAAAATTAATATTAAATATTGTCAGTATTGTGAACTGGCTGAATCAAGAAAACCTGTGTTCAAGTTTGTTAGAAGACACTAAAGTCCCCAATTGCAGCTGGCTTGGATCTTAGAAGGCTTGTGGCCCAGTCTTGGTAACAGCACACACTCAAGCAATTAATCTATATGATTAACACAGAAAAATGTCACAAACTAGGGAGTTCAAGAAGGAAAAGCTACAAGGAGAGAAGCAAGAGGAATGGCTAAATACTTAAAAAGCTACTGTGTGGAAGAGAAACCCAACATTATTTCAAAGGACTAGAATTATTTCAGGGAGCTAAGTGTGGCAGAACCAGAGCCCTTGTTGGTCCATCTGAAAGCATATGAAGTTAATCTGTCAGATCCTGACCACGTGTGAGTTACAGCTTGGTTGGAAGAAGAGGTAAACACACATTAAATAGAGCATCAGGGAAGGAATTTCTAAGAAAATGGCATTATTCTGGGGAATGACCAGGATTTGGCCAGAAAGAATGGGTGGGAAACAGATGGGAAAGCATCAGGAAATATTTGGGGAGAAAGAATTTGGCATATAGAAAAATCAACGAGAAGTTCAATGGGGTCAGTGTGGGGACTAGTGGAAGAAGTAAATGCCTCCCAGGGATGCTGATAAGAAAATAAATCGAGACTACAGTCCCAGTTAGTAGGTAGCTACTGATTTTAGGGTGGTGGAATGTGAATCAACTGAAGGAAGAGGCATCTGACATCCCTGGAATGCTCCCAGATATTGAGTCCACTACAAGGGGATGAACGGTCAAAGGAGAACAAGGAGAGCACTCTTGTTCTGGAGAGGAGACTGCACCCAGGAGAGAGATGTGTGGGCTGTGCCTGACAAGAAACAAACCCAGGTTTAGTGAGGGATTCTGCTTCCTACCACATGCGTTTTTGTCCAGGCGTCAGTTCTGCCATCTTTACATGGGGGATAGTTTTATTGTCTTTGTAGAGATTTTGTGAAATTTAGAAAGGATGAATATTGGGTACCAAGATTAACTATCTAGCACATGAAAAGTACTCAGTAAATGTAGACACAGAGTTTCTGACTTAAACTCACAGACATTCTCAAACACATAGAAAAGGAGGACAGTAAAACGGACACTCACAATCCCATCACCCAATCAAATGCACATGTCCTCTTATGTCTGAAATAGTTTAAAGTTGGACAGCAAGATATTCCACCATTAACTCTGTCTGTTTCTAAATTTTTTTTCTATTTAATAGTGCCTATTATACTGAGGAGTAACAGAGCTACTTTAAGCTTTTCTTTGAAAAATAAAAGTTGGACTTATGTAGTTTTATGAGCATTATTTTTAGCACATTCATTTACTCACAGGCAGATCTACTGCCTCCTTCAAACTTTTCAAGTCCTCCAAACAAATTCTCAATCACTGAATTCTCAACAATGCTTCTACTGTTATCCTTACCCTAGCAAGTTCAGAAAATGTTTTACAATTCTTAGTTTTGCATTTAAAGCATGAGGTGTACTATTCTGTCATCAAGAGCCCTGCAACGTTCTCCAAACTTAGAAAAACTGTTCACCTTTCTGAACAGACAAGTTTAACTTCAATTATGCCTCTGTAACAGCCATAACAGAAGAGAAGCATGTTTGTAATTACTGGCCCTTTTTACAAGCAATTGCCTTTCCTTCTTATACAATTTTCACTTCCAGGTGAGCACAGGCCACTCCCTCCTTCCTTCCAGAACTGACTTCTGTTACAACTTCTGAGACACCTGACGTGTCCTTACTTGCAATCAGATTCCTTCCCCTGAACTGCGTGCACAGGAAGGTGTGCATTGCAGTCTTCAATACTCAGCCCAGAGGCTAGAGATCGCTAACCCTTCAGTGATGGGATTAACGTTCTATTGGTCAAATGACCACATGAATGAAGGAGATTGCTTTTGGCTCTGGTCAGGCTGTCAGTAGGCTCATCAAGCTCTCCTTAGCTAGAGAGAACAAAAGCTAAGTTCTGTTCATCTCTTACTCTTAAAGTCTAAGGAACAGATTCCAAACTAATAAGATTTTCTGACAGTTTCTTATGCAACTGCATATGCACTTCCTGGTAATTGCTGGAATGAATTCTCAATTGAATTTGCTCACATATCTCCCAAGAATTTGTCTGCAGACCAATTAACACACAATAAAACTGAGAGACTAAGAACAATGACATGGAACCTCCCCTTCCTTGTCTTTGAAGTGAGGGGAGTACATCTCCACTGTGTGCAGCGGAGCTAGGCTACAAACAGCAGGGCGCACGCCAGCAATCCCCAGTTCGGCTGGGGCTTTCCTGCTTTAACGTCCACGTACAAAGTTAGAACACAGCTGCCAGACTAGAGCCCTTCAGCTCGGGGCCAAAAGGTGTCAATTTTAAGAAGTACTTATTAGGACAATTTCTGGATCAGTTTTAATCCAAATCAAGATAGTATCTTAGTAGTCAGTACTCTCCAGGTTCTTCAAGTGGTCAGAAAAGTAAGCCATAATTGAGTCTTCCTGTAGTAAGTTCTCATTCACACTCATTCACGTTCTCTCCCTGACCTCCCAACTGAATGATGCTGGAATTCTTAAGATACAGAATTCAGACCAGGGCACACATGTAACTACAGTATTCTCATAAATCAAATTATGCAAAGCACATGCAATTACCCACATGACCTACTTGAATAAAAGGAGACATTTTTCCTTGCGAGATAGAAGAATGATTGGAAAGCTACTTTTCTTGGCAGATTAAGTTGCCCATCCATCTCCAGCCATTGGAACTTTGTTCAAACCGGTGCAATGGTTCTGCAAAGACTGATCAGAAAGGGCCCCCAAATTCATATTGAATCTAGAGATAAGTGCGGCAATCAATCTTTCCAGGGACTGAGAGAGCTGTTGTTTTCTATCCAGTGATGTAGCATGTACAGCTATTGTTGTGGCTTTATGCCTTCCTGACTCAGAATAAATACGTTCAGACACTATGAACCGGCAGAGGGGTCCTCAGCAGAGGGAACTCCCGTCAGGGAGTGGGCTGTTACGAAGTTTTCCCTTGAGGGGGCAGCTGTCACTAGGGCTGTGGCAGTGTGAAACAGTACACAAATACAAAGCATCATAAATGATGTCCTTAAAGTAAGGGGCTACGCAGTGATAGTGAACCTTTTAGAGATCGAGTCCACAAACTGCAACATAAAACTCACTTATTTACTGCAAAGCACCAACACTGCAATTAAACTTGAATACAGGACTTTTAGTTTAGAAAAAACAATTGCTACCCAACGTTTAGCTGCTGGAGTGACTTGGCTCATGTGTTAACACAGAGGGCTTTGCACATCTACTTCAGCATGACTGGACGAGGGTAAGAGACTGAGAGACTCCAGGCCTTACCTGCGACCCTCTATTCTCTGCCTGCTGAGGTACGGTTGGCATCAGCCATTCTGCTAAATAGAATGATGCACATCCCCATCGCTTCTGTTTTGTTCTTTGTAAACCTCAGGAAGAATAAGCAAGAACAGCAAACCCTTCTGATGAATGAGCATCACACAGCTGGATAGCAGTACACAATCTTTCCAAAGAGCTGGCCTGTGGCACAAGCCTGGGAAAAAGGATCCGTGAAAGGGCTCGGAACCCCATGCCCAGGCTGAGCTAGATTCCAAGTCCCAGAACACACATGCAACTGTCAGAATGTACTGCCCAAGCTGGCAGAGTAGCTGACTCCAAAGCCAAGCTCGAGAACTGCCCCACTCAGTCCTACAACATCAAAATCCCTACTGTGTGGCAAGAGTGGCAAGAGAAGAGCAGTCAGTTTGGAGAGGAGCATGTGCCCCATTCAAAGGCTAAAACATGCTTCTTGGCTACCAGGAAAGGGGACAGAATAAAAGAGAACTAGACATGCAAGTTTTGGCGTGCACATCTTAACTGAATCAAACTGCAGTATGAGAGCTGTGCAGCTTTGGCAATAAGCCAAGGAGGTCAGCTGGCATCTCAGGTGGATGTGGAGGGACGCAGGCTGGAGCTCAACCCCAGGACTGTGACAGGGAGAGGAACAGGCAAAGCTGTGGAACAAAGTGAGAATTCTTGCAGTGCATCACACACACTCTGACCCACTCCTTTCATCTGGTACAGTTTGAAAAGAGTCCTCTTACAGACACCAGATTAGTATGTGGACAGAACTCCAGAATCATAACTCAGAATTCATCTTCTCTGAGAGCCCAGTGCCTGGGGACAAATACCATAAAAACAAGCAGGCCCAGCCTTGCTGAGCTTCGGCACAACCCCTTCCTGGATTCGGTATGTTATATTCCACACAGATCGGCTCATCACGATCTTCCTGGCAGCTGTGTTTCCCAGGCCCTATCAGCCTGGATTTCAGAGATGCTTCATTTATTCCCTCTGTCATTCAGCCAGCAAATAGCTATTGAGATCCCACTGTGTTCCAGGCCCTGTGCTCAGTGCCAGGGATCAGATGGTGAGCAAAACCAAGCAAGGGTCCTGCCGCATTGCCTGGTTGATAATTTAATAAGGGGGAAGGGTAATAGCAAGAAGAGAGGTGCAAGCTAAAGAGTCAGGCAGATAAATGGAGAGTTCCAGCAGCGTGCACAGTTACAGTGCAGTACTTATAAAATGTATGCTGCTCAGGGGGCTTTTTTTCTTTTTGCCAAGGGTGTCAAGGTCCAAGTTACTACCACCTTCTTCCACTGTTAACATATCTGCCAGTTCTCATACAGCTGGATTCAAGAGCCGCCAAAGAATCCAAGACATCAGCAAGGTGGTCTATTCAAGTGATACTAGGAGTGTGAACTGCAGATTCCTTTCCCGGAAGCACAAAAGCAAAAGCAGGAAAACAGAAAACCGCCATGTGACAGATGCCCAGTACCAGTGACAGTCACTGCACTCCTCTCTGCTTTGTTCCCTTACAATGCTTCAACTCCCAGGAGAACACGTGGTCTGTCACTGTACAGGTCTCAAAGGACCTTGCCTAACCACAAGAGGCCAGGTGTATCAGGACTTCACTGAAACCAGGAACGGAAAGGAGATTTTCATGCCTTCTGGGACTCTTGGGTAATATTCTTAAGGCGCACTCTGTTAAAAGAGTTTTGAGGATGAGAGAGAAACAACTGCTGTGAATGATGGGTATTGTTTGATACAGACTGAGAAATGAAATGTCCTCCCTGCATGTGACTCAATCTGTGAGGGCCCTACTCAATCCTCATGTGGCAAATATGAGAGTGCATACTATGCACGAAATGTAGAAGGGTGGGAAGAAGGCTGATCTGCACGTCAGAACACACATTTTAGAAGCAGGCACCATTTGGATATGCCTAAGTTACCCCTTCACATCACTCAACCATGTATCCAACGCCTACTGAACAATCCCCAACTCCAGCAACAGGTACCGTGATTGGCCTGAGGGATACAGAGGTGAACACGCTAGCCTAGAAGGAAGCTCAAAGCCTCTTTGGAGAGCAAAACAAGTAAACCAATTTCAGGCAAAGGCAATTTAAAGGAACCGTGATAAAAAGTTAGAAGAGAGAAGCTCCAGGAGGGGCCTCCTCCGAAGGATACATTTCACTCAGCCCTGAGGGACGGAGGCAACGGGGTCGCACAGGAGTACATCGTGGGAAAGAGCACCCCAAATGGGGGGGGTGGTTAGGTGTGACAGCCGTGAGTCTAGGATGAGCTCAGAACCGTGAGAAGCTGGTCCCGCCTCGCAGCCTTTGAATTTGCTATTCCTTCTGCCTGGAATGTTCTTCTATCCCAAAAATACACATTTGGCTCCCTTAGTCCTTGTAATTTTTATTCAGAACTCACCTCGTCAAGGGGTTTCCTTAATTTTGAAATATCAAGCTTTTTCAGGTTACTCTTTCTATCACTGTCAAAAAATAATACGCTAAGCTAAACCATACAAAATACCTCATTTAAAACTTTTCCTGACCTATACAAGTAGCAGTTTGATATAGCTTGATCTAATATTTACCTTTCTTATCTTGTTGATTATTTCTTTCCATCTAGATGAGAACATCAGCACCTAGAATAGTTCTGGGCACAAAGTGGGCCCCAAGTTAATAATTATCCAATAGATAAAGAAAGTGACTCATTGACTAATTAAAATTTTAATTTCACTTAAAAAACTGCTGACAGGTGTCCCTGAAAAAGGCAAGTTTGGTTAAAACTACCCTGAATGTCTAGAGAATACACAGGAAAAAACTTTAAATATGTTTTTTGGGTCACTGAACACCAGGAACACACTGAAAAGAACAGAGATTACAGAGGGAAAGGAGGCAGCCTTTAAGTACATACTTATCTAATTTGAGAATCTTGTCATTTGATTCTTCCCCTCCCAGTTTGCGCTGTTACCCCTGCCTGATGCCCAAACTATTCTAACCAAAAGCCCAATAATCATCATCTTCTCAGAAAAGTCCTTCTGGTTGCCCTACTTAAGCTCAGAGCAGCAACTAACCCCACTGCCTTGCGAGATTCTCATTTCACACACGCTTTTAATATGAGACATCGAGCCTCCAACAGGGCTAGGTGAGACAGGGTCTTTATTTTTAGGAAAAGAGGAGTCAAGGGGGCACAGCCTCAGAATCGAAGAACCACCTTGCCGGGGTTGGGGAAAAGCCCATGGGAATCTCATTGGGAGAGCCATTATGTCGCCATGGGCTCCGCCGGCGAGTTACATGAATCCCACAGCCTGAGCTTGGGGCCAGCATGCACTCAGACCCCAGGGAAATGGACCTTCCTGGAGCTGTGCCTGGGGCGGGACCCGGAGCACTCAGGGACTCCCACCTCTACGGTCTTTCACTAACTTCGAGCGCTGCTATTCCCCTTTCCCTCTGCGGCTCTCCTGTTACCCTGGTCTGATCCTGGGGCCCTGCTCCTTGGCTCCCCGCAGCTTTGGTTTACAGGTGGTGACGTCTGTGCTCACTCTGCAGGTTTGGCTGTGTGCGGCCAGCTTTTCCTTGCATTGGAGGCTCTGATTTCTCCCAGACCCTTGGCTTCAGCCTGGGTGGCTGCCACCCGGTAGAGCACAGACTGGCCCAGTGGGTGACCCAGCCAGGCTTTCCTTGGCCTTGGCTGGCAAGGGGAACATAATATGCCTTTTCCAGTCAATTGGCTCTACTTTCCATTTAAAAAGAAAGGCCTTCATCAAAATAACAAACCATTAATATTAACTAATTACAAATATTTATTTTAGCATGTTTAAGAGAATGGCATGTTTTACAAGTTTTAAGCGACATAAAACACAAGCCAAATTTAGTTCTTGCCTCATTAAATTTTAACTTGTTATAGGTCACTGCTTGCACCAACACTGACTCTCACTCCCAGGTGTACCTCGAGAACAGATTTTAATTCACTGGACATTTTAGGAGAGTCACAGCCTTGCGGAGGCAGGAGGCCAGCCTCCTTCCAAAGGGCCCCATGTATCTCACAGCTTGAATCTCCTTGTTCAGGCTTTAAATTTCCCAACCACAGAACTGTAGGTAAAAGGCCTTCTCTGTTTTTACTGTTTCCTACTTCCCTGTTACTCACTGATAATACAGGTTTAAGGGTGGGCAGGCAGACAGAGGAGGCAAAGGAAGACAGATAATATGAATAAACGAGAGAGGATGGGACAGAGAAGATACTGAGAATGTTTTCTACACCTTGACCAGAAAAATCCATTGGGAAAATTCTTTTCCCTTCGTGATCCTCTCAGACTCACAGTAGCGGACAGTCACAATCCTATCTCACCTTTTCTCTGCCAGTGCTTCGTTCTGTATGAGGCAGGGGCAGCCCCTGCTGGCTTCCCAGGGGAGGTCTATGTGCCACTGACCCTGTACCAGCCATCTCTCTCAATTCCAGGGGAGAGGGATGAGCCTGTGCACCAGGGGGAGGACGGAGTGGTAAGGTAGCCTGGTGGTGGTTCCTGCCCAGTCTCACAGAGCTGGGAGCAAGCTTGGTGCCACACTAAGGCTGGGCAAGAAGGGCTCTGCTCCACAGGCCTGCATATCGGAGGACCAACATGTTCTTCTTTTTTTCCCGGATCTATAAAGTTTGTTGTTGATGTAAGTTTAGTTAACTGGTCATGTGAATTGGAAGTTGGAAAGATACGCCAGTCAAACTGTCCCTCCATTTGTTCTATGGTCCTGGGCCCTGGATATATGAGGAGCAGGCCTGTCTGCACCCCAGGGACAGAAGACGGGGGCAGAAACAGAGAGAGAATGTCACGGAGGAGCCTGGAAGAGACAGGTGAGTTAATTCCTTAGTCACGAATCGATGGCAAAGGTGGACACTATCGCAGGGATGGAGCCAGAAGCCTCTCCCTGTGATGAGACAAGGGAGCTGGGCCACGGCTTCCCTGGAAACATTCAAATGCTTGAAAGTGGAGGAGCCTAGAACAGAGTAAAATTCCGAAGAGTAATGGGCACAAGTCACAGATATGAGTGCTGGCGGAGTCTAAGGGGTCTGCTAAGGGACAAGCTACGGGTTAGCAACACCTGGATTTTAGTACTGGCTCCAGAACATCTGAAAATTCAGGGTTGGAGCTAGTGACCTTGGTCATCTGACCTAGACCTCTTTAACTATTGGGTTCCTTTAACTATTGGTTTCCTACAATGTTACCTATCCCATAGCTTGCTGGGAAAAGAAAACGAAAAAGCATATACAGAGAACTAGTATAGTCCCTGAACACAAAGCTTAACGTTCATCACTCAGCTAGAATCGTCATCAGCCTTAGTCCTGTGCTAGCATTAGTTATAGTTGTTCTGTGAATGTGACTCATGTGCCTGGAGGAGCCTGAAGCAATGAGACAGCACAACCTCCTAAACCCCAGGTTTTCTGGAACTCTTTTTGCAACGATTTACCTCTTGCTAACAGGTCTACCTATCTCCCTCTTCATTTTATCCTTACCTCCAAGGCCAGTTAAAAGCATTAAAACAACAAAAACAGTATCATGTACCATCTCTAAAAGGAACTTGTGATCTCTCCTCCTCTAGGCAGAAGCATTAGCTACCCTGTGGTTCATACCTGATGCCAGCGTTGTGTGACATGTATGAGGAGTGCCTGTTGGCACCAGGGCCATGGGACTTCAGTGACACCTGGAGGCCCATTCAGTATCAGGTTCTGGGATAGCACCCTACAGAAAGGCAGAACTGTACCCAGCTACCTCAGGAAATAGCTTCCATTGTGGTATAGTGAAATGAAGTTTCATGGGATGCTGTATACCAGGGCTACAGAGGGATGTCCTTAACCCACACTGGAGGATATACTCCCAGGTCATCTGGAAATAGGATGTCTAGCAGCAAACGTGGGCACACAGGCGCCCAGCCAGACTGGGGGAAGGAAGGCAAAGCAAGGCTTCGCGTCTAACCGAGCTTATTTAGGGTAGGCCTCAGCTCCATTGGAAATGTTGCTCATTACCCAGAAAGCCAAATTTGTGTGAGCTAATTTACAACTTGAAGACATAATGTTATGGAGTAATCTAGACTTTGATTTATAGTAAATTTCCTACTGGCATGAATTTTTATACACCAGGCTTTAGCTGATCCCCCTAACCGACAAATAATGTTCAGCAATTATACACTATCAGGCAAACATGTTGTAACATACACTTCTACCCTTAATCCTGTATATAAATTTTACTCTTCACACGTATGTGGCTCTCTTCCACATGCGAATTTCAGAATACTGTGCCCATTTGGTGTACTGTTTATCACTGTGAAATGCGACAGAATCAACTATTTCCACATGAGGCCATTTTTTAAAAAACATCAGCGTTGTTATGAGGTTTCTTTAATTTTTTAAAGAGAAACAAAACTTTCAGGGTATTGGAATTTCTTCATGATGTATTGTATTAATATAGGCAAGATTATTAAGGCTTATTTACGGTTTCCTTTTCAGTAACATAGTCCAAATTTCAAAAGTTTCTCAAAAGAGATTTTAAAAAACTACATCCTGTGTGTATAAACACACACACGTATGCACGACTAAATGAATACGCGCATGCGTGTGTGGAGAGGTGCACAGGATCAGAAGATGTACCTTAAATCCTTTGGGGAAGTGAGGTGCTCTGAAACTACAGTTTGGGTAAGTCTGACTGTTTCTCAAACTCTTTTCTGGCCCTTTTATTTCCCATTCAGAGTGGCATGAGGAAGATGAAAAGCAAAAGGAAGATGAAGAGGAGGTGGAAGATGGGTATTTCAGTGCCTGCTATGTGTCACTGTACCTTGCTAGATATAATGCCCAGTTATTTTAATTATAAATTTTATCATCAAAATATTGGTGTTGAGAGACCTTTTCAAAGACAATAAATCCAGATATTGGGAAGGAAAAGAATATAATTGTAAGAGTTCTATGGGGTAAAAAAACACCAACTGCAACAATTATGAAAAGAAACAACAGCAAAGACCACACCTAAGTATATGTCACATAAATGACAGTGATGTAAGCACATTTTCAATAAAGAATCTCTACCCAAGCTGGGCTTGGTGGAGCACACCTGTAATCCCAGCACTCGGGAGGCTGAGGCAGAAGGACTGCTGCAAACTCAAGGCCAGTCTGGGCTACGAAGTGAGCTCAAGGCCGGCCTGAACTGCATAGCGAGACCCTGTCTCAAGAAGGCAAAAAAAAATCTCCATCCAAAATATGACATATTAATAAAAAGTCTAACAATTCAGCTGAACTATAGAGGCTATGAAAAGACAAATCACTGGAGACTTGTAATCGATTAATCAATGAAAGTGTTTCATATATACTGATAATCAAAACTTTAAAAAGTAAAACAAGAGACCCTCTTGAAAATTCTAATCAAGAATAAAACTGTGGAGGAAGAACTCAAATAAATTAATATAAATTCACCCAAAGGAAAGAAAACACAACAGATGAAGAGACTGGAATAATGACATCGGACATATATATGGAGATGAGTAATATTCCAGAAAATAAAATTCACTATTGAAAGGGCTAATAATATGAATGGATCAATAGTCTATGAAATAAATTTAAAATGCTGCCAAGTAATTATCTCTACAGATGGCTTTGAGTTTGAGCCCCTTAACAGGATAAGACACTTTCTCCCTTTCGAGAACACACCAATGTTTTGGCTGCTTAAAATGTTCAGTAACTATAGACAGCATTATAATTTCATTCTGAAAACTGCCATAGTTATGATACATTAAAAGATGAAACCATAGTTCAATTCCACTTAAGAGTGTGACAGAAGAGTTGTAAGCCATAACGCTGGTGAATATAATTAAACAGTGTATTAGAGGAATAACATAAACATGGCCAAGTAGAATTTACTCAGAGAAAGTAAGAATGATTTAATAATACAACATCCATAATATAACTCAATACTTTTTTTCTCAAGCGAAACAAAGGCATGCATGACAATCCGAATTAACACTTTGTGATCAGTGGCATCCATCAGGAAGCATGACTCTAATTCCTACTATGTGCACAGCGACCAAGTCTCAGCCTATGTTAAGTGTTCTTCAAGAATTCTTCTATATGCTTTAAAGTTGAGAATTCCTGGCTTCAAGAAATGTTCATGAGGCATTTGACTGATTTCCAACAATTCTTGATATAAAATCATTGAGAGCCAAGAGAAAGAACATATCTTTTTAATAAGGATGATCAAATTTGAACAGTAAATACAGCACAGTTAAACCCAGGAAGCATCCCTATGAAAACTAGGTACAACACAATGATACACACTCTAACTAACAGTATGTAGGACTGTTTCAAATATTCAAACTAATGCAAAAGACAAGAAAACACAGCCATGGTGAAAGAGAAGCTCAACTGTGAAAACTTACACGTCACTTATCTACTCAGTAAGTATAAAAGTTAGCCAAACATTTGAACTAAAAATAATTTAGGAAAATGAAATGTGAAAAGAAAATTCACTAAGCTCTCCCTTGACCTTGCTGGCAGTTCAAACAAATGGAAAAAGTTTCCATTCGTAATAGCCAATAGATGCACACAAATCAATAAACAGATGAACTCCTGGTTTATTAATGTCAAAATGGGCAAAATTTCATCTTAGACTTAAAGCCACGCACACAAGTGACTACAAATACCACACCAAATATAAAAATTTCTCAATCACAACAATTACCATTAAGCATATGTGTAATGTGAACCAGTCTGTGTGGAGGTGAGCATTTCATTTCATTTCCCACTTAGAAAAATCTATGTGGCACATGGCAACATTATTCCCATTTTGCAAATGTGCCTTTTGTCTAAGCTCACAAAGTGGGAAGGTGGCAGATCCTAGATTCAGAATAGGTGAGATCTGCCATACTCCTCACCACAGCACCTTGCAGATCTCTCCCTCACTGAAGCACCTTGTTCTGCAGTCAGTGGTACAGATCAGTAGGTAATATGCCAAGAACAGCTCAACTACCCGAGTCAAGACTTCACATCACTATTAACTAAAATGTCTTTACCTCAGAATAGCAATAAAAGCCTTCACAGGAAGCTGTTGCTGCAGCTTGGGCCTCAGCTTACAGTATGTCACCTAAATACATTTGGACGTTCTGTGTGGCTGGTGATGGTGATTTGGGCTCTTGCCTGAGACTTTGGATAAAGACATCTGTCTTTGCCATATAGGATATTCTGTCAATACAAAAAAAAAAAAAATGCTGAGCAGTTACAGCATGGTCCAAAAAGGGATGTTCGGGGTCTTGACATCTTGTGGAGGACACCCCATATTCATTACTATGTTTCAAGCTCTGCAGACCCTCAAGACCACTTTCAGAACCCCACATGTGAAGCTGAGAGCAGTGCTTGTACTGTCAGCAGGAGAAGCAGTAAGAAGGAAATGACAGCCCATAGCCCTAAAACCACTGCCCTCTTTCCGAAGCTTGCTCTGTAGCACAGGTGCTCAGAAAACATTTCTAGGCTTCTCTGTATGGTCCTAATGAAGGCCTTGGGTAGAAACCATTTGTTGCCTGTGAATTTTCAAGTTCATATAATGCTTCCTTTTGTTTTTTTGAAATACTTTTTTTGTCTGGCATTGATTCTTAGCTCCATTTTCCTCCTCCAGAAAATATAGAGATAAAATTCCCTTATATAAAAAAGGAAGAGACACACAAAGGAATAAAGAACAGAATGGAAAAGGAGCTTGCCAGATCCCTAAGTCTAGACTGCTTCCATGTAAAACTCAAATGACAGACTAGTAAAGAGCGAAGGGGCTCGAGGGGGACTTCCCACTCCTCTTGTCCCTTCGGGCGCACCACCAGTTTCTCCAAAGGGCATCTCACATTGATTCCCGTCGCACCCACTGAGATACCTTTTGGTAATCTCACATCTTTCTCATCTCCTGACTGGAATTCCTTTCTTTCCACCTTTCCATGGGAGATAGCCCACTACATTCTTGCCCAGCCAAGTCTTACCAACAGGGTGATGCTAACATTTCCTGGGTAAGGAGGGTTGTTCAGTACCACAGACTTTTTATTTACCTGTAACCCCATACCTTTGCCACTTCCTTGTGCATTCTTCTGCATTTCACATGTTTCTTTCTCTTTTACTCACCAGGTTTACCCCATTTACTCACCCGGAGTCAGCATCTTTCTACTGCTGTTATCTCACAGGTCACAACCTCGACAAGCTCCTTATGAGTTGTTTGACTTTTATCCATTCATTCAACAAATAGTACTAAGCTCGTGTTATGCTCCAGGAATGACTCTTGGTGTTGGGAATACAGCAATAAGAAAACACACACACACACACACACACACACACACACACACACAAATAAATAAATAAATAAAAACACTGGAGGGAAAGGAATGGGAAACTGAAAGTTCCATGTTACTACTAGCAGCAGGATGCTAAAAAAAGGCCTAGAAGATAAGATGACACAAAGATCCCCCCTAGCTCTCACCCGCTGCAAGTTCCTCCCTCTTCATCACGAATAATCATCTCTCTGAGGCACATATTAGATTAAGTCACCTTCCAACTTGGAAACATCCTCTGACAGCTGAAGTAACATTAGTCACATCACCTCATCATTTTTCTATCATTCTAAACGAGAGGCATCAAATGAAGAGTGGACAAATAAATGAGTAATTTTATCAGCACAGTATATATTTACTCTATCACATGACTGTACTCGACTGGAATTACTAAAGCAATCCAGAAGGTATGCTTCGAATCTCTAGGGCTTATCATCCAGTCACTGAAGCAAAAACTTATTAAGCATCTACTGTGTGCCAGGAGTTTAATGGACAAGTGAGACTCTGTATTGTTGCTGAATTCTCTCTCCCCAAAGTAGCCCATAAACTCTTTTCCAGGATTCTAATATTTCACATTCATTCTTAAGGCTGTAGTGTAAACAGACATACCCAATAACCTTAATGAATAGTCTAACATCATATATGATAATTTGATAGGATAATGCTGCCAAGACAGACAAAATGTCACATGGTCACATCTTCATGGTGGCAATACCAGCAAGGCATACGCTGAGCACTAAATTAATGGCTGTCCTCATGTTTGTCATTTAATCAGCACTCTATCTCTATGAAGCATAGGGTCTTGTCAAGTATGTTTTACAAAAGAATAAAGTTAGGGTCAATAGACAGTAAAAGGCAGGGCCAGGTTCACATCCAGACTCCAAAGCCAGACACCGTCAGTGTGCATAGGTACCACGGATGCCTCAAAACCAAGGCAGTTTCTCCACAGCTGTTTCCGGAAGTGTCCCACATAGGGATATCCTCAGTAACCCTCCCCATCCTTAACTAACTTCACAAATGGCACCTAGATGGGTGCACTGAATATGCATTGAAGCCTGCAATGAAAGAATTCATTTTTATGCATACTGGTATGGGTAGAGAAAGTGTGCTCAGTACTAAGAACCATGGGCCTTACAGGCTGACTGACTGCTTGGGCTTGAAGTCAGCATGGCTACTCTCTGGTCCTCCAACCAGCCTGGGGCTCATTTTCTCCATGGATAAAAAGGAACCAATTCTTACAGTTCCAAGAATAGTGATAAAGTAAGGACTAATTAGGATAAGTAAGCATTCAGCATGGTGCCTTGGTTACTTATTTTTAAACTGTCATATAAATGAACTTCAATTTTTAATGTGACAGCCCATCTATCAATGCTAGATTTTCTTATATTATATCACTCCAATCACAAATAATGAGAAATGTGGAATTTACTTTTACTTTTTGAAATATTTTTTCTCTTCCCCCTAGAATGATCATATGAAAGAAAAACTTTCCTGCTGATGCCACATGAGCTTTCAGTAATTGATTCCCAAGGTGTGATCCCAACGCTGAAAGCCACAGCTGGTTACTGAAAAGACAGGACAGTAACTAGGAAGTGAGGGTTAACCGCCATACCTAAAGTAGCACTGCTGTCCCTGACATCTTTGTGTTTTTGACCCCTGACCACTACAGGTAACTACTATATTCCCTTCAATACAAAGATTTTTTAAAAATTAACTTCATGTGATTAAGATTTTAAACTAGTATGTGTTTATTCTAGATGGGAAAGGAGTACTTTTTATAGTAGATAAAATTCATTTTAGACAGAAGTTGCCCATTGTCTTTTAGGCAAACATTCTTATAGGTTATATAAAAGAAGAAAAACTCCTTTGTCTTTGGGTTCATGTGTTGGTTTTTGTTTAAAAAAATATAACTGATTTGTCTTCTCCATCCTTGAAATTTTTTCTGTGTTTCCACAGAGTAAGGGAATGAAGGCTGAGAGGGAAGCTAATTTATTTTATGAAAGATTTAAAATATGAGACACATATGCCATGGAACTTCATCACTTTCCATCTTTTCTAAAACACAAAGAGTTTCAAGAGAGTTCCTACAAAGCTTGTTAAGTTCGTTCATTTTGGTTATCAGCTTATGGGACTGTGTAAGAAAGGCTGCCTGGTGAGGTCACCAGACCCCAACAAGTGAAATCAACCACAGGACTCTGTGAAACTTGTTATTGCGCACAAACTCATAAATTACGCCTATAGGTAAAAAAAAGGCCCACGCTGGTCTGCTCACTGTTCGGAGCCCCGTTCCTGCACGGACAGCTGAGCTTTCTTTACCCTTTCTATTTTACCATTTGCTATTCCTTTCTCCTCTCACATTTTTCTCAGGTTTTCTGGATTCTACTCAATAAAATAACCCTACAAAAACCACAATAGCAAAGCTGAAATTATCCTTGATTTTCAAGCATTTCAGTCTCCATTCTCATGAAACCTACAGGGAAATACCCTTTGTCTCTCGAGATTTGTCAGGAGTTAGTTTCTTGCAAGTGGCTAAGAAATAGTTGCTGCCCAAACTAGAGCTTCCACAAGTGCCAGCAGGGGAAAGGGCTGTTCTCTTAGGCATTCACTGTGTGTAACCTATCGGTTAATACACACGGACAAATCTGACTTTAAGGAGAGCAGGAAAGATAAGAAAGAAAGATTCTGGGTAGGGAACATGGTGCAACACCATGGCCAGGGGAAGGAGGGAGTAAAGGAAAAGCTGTCATTAGCAGTAGGCCTTAGAGGGAGCCTGAAGAGCTTCTGACCCACAAGGAAGAAGGAACAGGTGCCTGGAGGCAGCTCATTCGGGGCACACCAGGAGAACCTCCACACAGGTCCTGAACTCAGGCTTTCTCAACCTTCCAGTGCAGCTTTTGAGAGTGGTGGTAAACCTATGGCACATCTGCCGCAGTGGGCTGTTTGTATCACTGAAAGCTCCAAAAGGTTAACCATCACTGATTTACATGATAAAAATGACTTCACAAATTAGCCAGCATGATCCTTTAGTTTCTCACTGAATTTCATTTCAAGTTACTTCAGAAAGAAGATGCTACTGAATTTGTCAAGTTTCAAAATTTCTCCCACAGCTTGTTTTAGTTCCTTCTTTCAGCTTTTCTGCATCCTGCTGGCCTAGTTTGAACATACATCTCCTCTCTCCTCGTGGGCAACAGCTGCTTCCTGGGGTCCTTACAATGATTGTTTTTCCATCTTGCCCAGCCCCTCAATTCCCTGAATTCCTCAGCCTCAACTCTCTCCTGATGATGGACCCAATATACCCATGTAGGAGGCTCTGCCTTATGCCAATAAAAACCCAGTGAGAGCAGCCCCTCATCTTCCCGATGCTACCGTGAATGCCCTCGACTTTTCAGCAGTGTCTCTGCTTGGGGTTCGTTTTTTTGACTGGTACATACAAAGGCAGCTCTGCACCACCTTCTGCTCAGACATTGTTCTGGCCCTGCCCCGCTGAGCTCACACTGATTGTTTCTGATTAGTATTTAACACATCAAGGTCACAGGGAATTCTAATCCTTTCCTCCAAGGTGCCAGCTACTTCTGAGTGGGGTGTGTTCCAACTCAGTGGTTACAGGGACTTTGAAATCAACCATATGTTTAAAATATTGAACAAAGACTTAGATCTTAAAATGTGCATTTAGACTCTCACTTATTTTCTTAATTCATGAATTGACTGCCACTTAGTGATCCTGCCTGTACATCTGTTTTAGATGTGGAGATCTTTAAAATTCACTCGCTATTTGAGTTAAACTCTCCATAGTATGTCATACCTAGCTTGCAACATGCCAAGTTGTAATAGAACAATTATCTTTTCCTTTGCAAATCTAATAAAAAATGAGCCAAGTCCTGTCCTTTCAGAGTATGTGTCTATGGTAAGGGGGCATATGGGTAGGTGATTTTTAGACCAAACCAAAGTCTACCTTATTCGTGTATTTTAGAAGGGGTTTTAGAGCCTTCTGTGTATTCAATCTACTGCTATGAAAGTTATTCAACTGCACACTCGCCGCCAAGGGCCATGCCTAGCGAGCCTATTCCAGAGAAGTGAGAACTTGGTCTCTAGCTCTCCACACAAGGGTTAGGCTTCATAATTAATTGCACACATGTAATTGTGTGTGGGTGTGTATGCCTATGTGCAAGAGGCTCATCTGTCATTACTGCTGATCATACATAGTCATCCCTGCGCTTCTGTGATGTCTGCTATGACCGGGCAAGGTGCCAAGTGTATTGTACACGTGTCTCATTAGCCTTCTTAGTAAGCTTGTTGTGCTGGGGAGGTGCTCTTAGCACCGCCAACATCACTTAACAGATGAACACACTGAGGTGTGCAAAAGTAAGTCACATGAGCCCCAAATCAATCAGTCCCATGTTCTTGACTAATATTTATATTTTGTCAGTTGGAGGACACATAGCTAAGTCACAGTCTTCTGGTGTGTTGACTCCTGGGTGTGGCTTGATTGGAATGGAGGGTGAGATGAATGAGTGCTTATTCAAGGTCAACGTTAGGATTTCCCTTAAGGTGGTGAATAATGTAAAACACCCCTTCTTGTGTCCAAACGAAACATCTCTTCAGCTAGTGTCCTAGCTCTTGGCAAGGCCAGTCCCAGTATTTCACAGAAAAACACAATGCTGTGAGTTCCTGCCCTGCAATATATAGAGTTGCAATATGAACACACAATTACATGTGTGGGTACACAACTTGGTTCTAATAGTAGTTTTCCTAATTACTACCTATATGACCTTAGGAAATGTACAGTGTCCTTGAGCCTCAATTTTCTCACATGTGAACAACCAGGACCCCAGCTAAGCAATATGTGCCTATTAATACCTAGCAGGGTTATTATGAGAAATACGTTAGTGAAAGCCCAGTGGTTGTTGCTAAAAGAAGACCAGTATTTTTATAGTTAACCACACTCAGCCATCTCCACGCAGATGCAGGGCCACTTGGCATCTCAGTTATTTTTTTATAGCAGCATATTTTATCATTAGCTTTTCATGCATTTTACCTCATATGTGATCTTTTAGTTGCTGATACTTTTATTTTGGATGAGATCTTGGAAACAAGGGAGATAAGCATTCTTCTCTCCAGGGAATATATAAGATCTCCATTGAGCCATAAGAATTCACTGGACAATATTTGCCCCTCCACATCCCATAATACTGCTCCTACAAGCTCAAAAAAGTTCCATGGTCAAATTATAAAAGAGATTGTGGTCCAATCCCAAGGAAGTTTCACAGTAGCTTCTGAAAGACAGGGACATTCTAATTCCTAGGATCTTTTAGTCCCCATAAGAAGAAACCTATCTTCTGGAAGCTGCCTCTCCAATCCAGAGGGATTTCTGAGGTTGAGCCAGGACGCAGTCATCAGCATCCAGCAGCACGTATGTTCTCTCAATCCTCTCATTGAGTGAAGAACCCAAAGTAACCCAGCACTTCCATGAACTTCCAAGTTAGATTTACTATAAGAGACAGGAGCCAGTTCTTAATTAATCTCTCATACTAAGTTAAATTTATTCATCTCAAGGATAAGTCTCACCACTTCCCTTCTATCGGGTAAAAGCCAAGGAGAATGTGGCCAGAATTGGGTAGCTTCCAGATGGGATAAAGAACTATTTGGTACCTTAAAAGATGGTTCAAAATCTCCCTTGGGCTTTGGTGTCTCAGATATAGTCAAGACCAGATGGTTATCAGGGTCAGCTCTGTTCAGTTCAGAGGACCTAAAGTTTCCATCTACATTTCTGTTTTTAAATAATTTATTGAGGAATCATACATATGAAAACTTCCACACATAAAAAGGTAGCTCCATGCATTTTTAACAGTGTCCATATGTACTCATGAGTACTCAGTACTCATCTCAAGAAATAAAACTCAGTCCAAAAACTTGTGTTCTTCACGAGAACCACTGTCCTACGTTCTAACACCATAGATTACTTTTGTATAGTTTGACCTTATTGAGGCAGGAGATTAGGGCTGGGGAAAACTGCTCAAACAACTGGGAGGGATGTGTCGGAGTCACCCAGCAAATATGCATAGAACACAGGATCCAGCATCACTCTGCAGCACCTGAGCACTGTATACAGAGCCAATCAGAAAAGTGCTATTTTTAATTCTTCATTTACATCTTATGAGAAGCCAAGTGGGTCTTCCTTCAAAGAAACAAATACCATCCTATTTAAGAAACACAGAGAATAACAAGCCTCCTGGAATTGCAGGAAGAACATAAGAGCAGTTCGTGTCATGTGCATCTCCTGACAAGGCCAGACAACCTTGCATTAGCAACAAGGTAGCCAACTGGTAACACTATTAGGAAGTGTTGGTCTGAAAAGAGGCTTTTCTCCAGGCCAGATGTAAGGCCACGACATAGCTTCACTGGCTTGACTTGCTGCAAAGCATTCTTAGCTGGGTTTCCTGCCTCCAGCTGTGGGTCCCTGCTGGGGGGAAAGGGAACCTACAGCTGAACTGAAGACTTAAGGATCCTTCCCAAGCACAAATTTGATCACAAAAATGCCTTAACTTTCAATCTTTCCATAATTCTCTACCTCTCACAGGATTAAAGTCCAAGCTCTCCATTGTAGTTTTCAGGGCTCTGGAGATCTGACCTCTGTTTACCTGGCCTTGCTCATTTCTCAGCACCTTCCAGCCATATGGAACTTCTTCTAGTTCTCTCTGCCTAGAACACTTTTCACTCTCCCAGCTTCCATTGGCTATTTCTGCTCATTTCGGAGGTCTCAAGGAGCTACATGTTTCTGGGAAGTCTTCCCTGACAGATCCTGTATGCTCTGGTAGCCCACCATGAGGACACACTGATCACAATTGCTGCCTGATACCCAGCTGTAGCACTCTTTTCTGCATCCATAAGTTCAGACCTTGGCAACAGTCGTACTGTGAGCACCCAGGACCCCAACTAAGCACTTCTTCTTGTCTGTCCCTGTATACAAAGGTCAAGGGCGCAGAAAGCTACGGTTCCTAGAGCATCTTTCCACTCAGGGTAGAAGACAACTCTGCTTTCTCCCCTGTGGATAAAGTACTTGCACTTGAATTGTTTTCTGAAGGCCTACTTCTGGTGAAACCCAACCAAGAGAATGCCCATCTCGTAGCCAGAGTGTGATTTCCATGAAGTTAAAGGCTTATGTATCTCATTTATTAGTGGACACCACCAGTACCTGGCATATGAAATACACACACACACACACACACACACACACACACACACACAGAATAAATAAAATAGAATGCTCACTGAACACATTTCATTGTAGGTTTTCTATCTAAAGCCAATGGAGCCTAGCAGGCTCTGAGGCCAGAAAACCTGGGACCAGTTAAAAATGTGAAATTCTCCATTTCTGATTGGTATGACATTGGACAGGGGGCCTGGCCTCGGTATCCTTTTCTGTTCAACCAGACTCTTTATGAGTTTCAAAGAGAGTTGTTCAGACCTGTGGAGTTACTCCAATGTAAACAGTGCCTGTTTTAGGCATTCACGTAATTCTATGTGAGTAAGTTCAGGGAAAGAGATTTCATTCTAGATAGTATAAGCACTTGTAATGGGAAGAGGAAGTCAGTGAAAATAAGGTAAACAGTTAATTTCACTGAAGAGTTTTTAGAATATGATATCTCCATTTTGATAAAGGTGATTTAAATTCCTAAAACCCAGAATAGAAATGAGTAAGTAAAATGTTTTTACAGATAAATAACTGCAAATTTAAATAGACATAAAAGATATGTGTCTCTTCCATATACATGACAGCACACATGCAGTGAATCATTAAATATGAATATTCTTAGCGGGATTTTTACTTTTTCTCATTTAACATATCCAGATCCCAAAACACAAACTCATGTATGCTGAGAAATATCTGAGTTTTTTTTCAGATCAAGCTAAACTCAAATTTCATCTTAGTATCCTAACATTAGTGCTCTTATTTGCAAGACATGGAAAAATTTACACTAATCCACTAGGAAAATTTTGATTATAGGACTTCATAAAAGAAACAAAATGAAAAATTACAACATGGCCCTAAACAGTGAATTCTTATTTGTGGTCAATCTTGAAGTAATTGAACAATTCAATGTCTTTTTAATTTAAAGACTAGCTTTAATAGCCAAAATTCAGAAATAAGAGAAGTTAAATTCCTTTTTCTTCCCTTCATTTAGTTGTTTGATGACCTAGGGGAGAAATCTGGGAAAACTCTGATCATTTTCATAATGGGCCACACTCTATGAGAGTAAAAAGTATGTGAAAATTTTTACCCCAGAGTTCTCAAAGTTAGTGCTTCTAAGGCTGGGCTTTTTCTCCAGACCCTCACCCACGACTGTGTATCTTATGTATCCATGCACATGGAGGACATAAAATACATGTCAAACAAAATAAAGCAAGTTATTAAGTACAACAAAACCCTAAATCTTGGTGGAAGTCAACAGATAAACAGACTATAACAGTAGAATAGTCTAAATACACAATGCATAATTCATGGTTAAACCAAGGCTGGGCTTGTGCAATATTTCACTAGCTCCCCTTTGCAGTCTTTGGGGTTACGACTGGGTAAATTGCAGTGCCTTTGCTAACTCAGCAAAACTCTAGACAATTAAAAAAAGAAACTTCCATTCTGTCCAATGGGAGCAGGCAAGAAGGCAGAGAGCTCAGTGTCATTTAGCTCATAAAGCTGGACATTAAAAACGACTCTGCATACTAGGCTACCCATTATCTTATTAATAGATTCATTTTATTGTTGAAAAATGTTTATGTCTTCTTTAGACTACTGTGCTGCTGCTGAAATTAAGAGAGCTGACCAACCTCTTTCCTCACACTCCTCATACCCTCTGAGCTCAGTTCACAGCAGGCCCCCCGTTAACACTTGTGGAAGGAACCGCCTTTTGATTTCCATTTCTTGCGTACTGGGTGCAGCAACGAAATGTGTAAATGAGTACAGAAAGTCCAATAACAATACTAAAATACACTCAGCAAAATATAGTACCTTTATGAAAATTGGACTCCTAGATAGCTTTTCTCATTTATTATTTCCCAAAGTGTTGGACAAGCTAACAAATGAATTTCCCAAAGCCAAGAAGGCAAAATCAAGTCCTTGGCAGTTTTCCAGTGGCCACAAATGAGACTCTGTGCTGGTGAAGACCACCATGTCTTCCAGAAAAGAGAAAGCTGAATGAGTTTAGGGATAAGGTAGAGAGAATAGTGGCATAGTTTTAGCAAGTAAAAAATGAGAGAGGGAAGTCAAATGTCAAGTCATTGCCCTTGAAGTTCATGAACTCCCTGATTATAAGAGAACCCTGACTGGTGATGTTATAAGCCTGAAGTTTGGGAAATAGGTGGATTTGTCCAAACAGCCTGTTTGCTACCTAAGTGAATGTGAATACAGTTTAAATCCTTCAAGTTACCCTACACCTATTATTAGTAATATAATTTTTAAAGCTGTAAATACAAATACTTCCTTTCTAAGAAAATGCAATCAGCTAATCATTTAACATTTTCTTTTTAATGCATTAAGTTTATGTTTGCTGATTTAAAAAAATGAAATAAGTGAGCATTTTAAATGCAGAATGTCTGTGACTTAGTCACTGCTGACTGCTTTTGCCTAAGAGTGAACAGAAAAAACAATGAATTGGGTTTGGTAAATTTTGGGGGGCGTGTAGTACTTAGGATTGAACCCAGGGTCTTCACTCCAAGGCCCTTCATACATCCCTAGTCCTTTTTACTTTATTTACTTACTTATTTATTTTTATTTTTTTGAGATAGGGTCCTACTAAGTTGCTAAATTTTCTAAGCTAGGCTCAAACTTACAACCTTCCTACCTCACTGAGCCACTATGTGCCTGCTTTTTCTTCCCCCCTTAATGTGGTGCTGGGAATTAAACCTGAGGTCTTGTACATGCTAGGTAAGTGTACTATCATTGAGCTACAATAGCAGCTTGATAAATTTTTATCTGGTACCATAAGTAAGTCTTCTTCCACTGTTTAAATGGAGGTCTGTGGGTATAACTCAGTGATAGAGCACTTCCCAGCTTCCTCAAGGTCCTAGATTCAATCTCCAGCAACATATAGACATATACAGTTTTAACGGGTACAATGGGAGCCCCCCAAATAATTACATTTTCATTGTTACACAATTCATGTTAGTCTAATAAACTAAAGCTATAGATGCAACAAAATAATATTGTTATTAAGAAAACAAAAAATACAACTTAATTTTTAAAACTTAATAAGAAAATTGAAATAAAGATACTTTCTACCTAGATGAAGTGGAAACAATTTGCATTAAATCTATTAAAAAGGATAATACTATACCTTCTTATGAATGACCATGTTATTTAGGGACTTGTCTGCACTTAACCAAATTATTAAAAATGTTAGTGAATTATTAATAAACAGAGAGCCCAATAAAAAGCTTGAAAGGTAACTTCAATTTTCATGAAATTTAGAAGAGAATGGTGAGTGTAAATTTTAAAAAGTGGAATATGTCCAAGTAAAAATGCTTAAATACATAGAAATAAAAGCAGACTGCTACCACATAGGCATACAAATTAGAATCTTTTTCTAGATCTAGAAAATATGCACTAAACACAAACTGCACACCTTTTACGATATGGAAACACAAACCAACTCACACAAAATCTGCCATTTTTGAGATGTACTTTAATGTTATAGCACCACCTTTTATTGGGAGGTATAGAAGACAGATCTGTGAAAAAACACATGTGCATTTGCTAGAAATGGATGTTAGAGAAATTAACCATTATGTGGCTCAATATTCCTACAGAAGCTTACACTTAAGAATTTTTTTTTACTATCTGATCTCAGGAAAATCTACCTTTATAAACAAATACCTTCCTGCCTGCCTGCCTGCCTTTCTTCCACCCTTTCCTCCTTCCCTCCCGTCCTCCCTTCCTTCTTTTCTTCTTTCCTGTCTTCCTTCCTTTTCTAATAATACTGGTATAAATTTATCCTATTACCCTTTTTGCCCTAGCTACCAGGGGGTTCAAGGCCAAACTCAATGATCGATCATGATAATTACATCAAATAGACTCTGGCCAAAATAGTTATTTCTTCCAGGATTCGATGGATTTCAGTTTTTGTATCATGTTTTGTATATCTGTCTGTTACACACACACACAGAAAAGGATTTAATTATACTTTAAAGTTTTTTGTTTTTTTAAACAGTGAATTGTGTTTACTTCAGAAAGGTTAAAAATCCAGGAAGATGTCAAAATGTGCTTTTTCTTGGTAGAAACAGCTTTCATATGTGAGCATATGTATCTTGTCTTTCTCTTTGTGGATAACTACTTCTATACATACTATGTGTTAGTCAACATTATACCCAGACATGTTTTATTCTGCTTATGGATTGTTTCTTTGACAAAATAATACATCTTTATTTATAGTTGATGCCTTCCAGAAAATTAACACCATAATTCTGCAGAACTTTGTTAAACTCACAGTTACCATGAGGTCCTTAAAGTTGGCTCTGATGGTTTGGCTGAACTCATAGAATCACTACAGAGAATTCATTTACATTACATTTACCAAATGTTTGAAATGGACCATCATGTCATTTTCACTTTGCTTCAATGTTTTCTTTTTTCTTAAGTAACACATATGAAATTAATGGTTGATTTGCTTCAAATGGTCTATTTTCCTACCCTGAGACTGTTCTATTAACCATCTTATGTTTAAACATATTTTAGTCATATAGATTTTCCACTGACTAATAAGCAAAACACAGCTTTCCAAAATCCTAAGAAAAGTATGTTAACTTTCTTTCAAACTGTTGTTTGAAAAATGTTCCACATTACATTCTCAAGCTTGGGACAAACCGGAAAGATCCCAAGAGTTTTTAAAGCATATTCATTTCCCTGAGCATGGGGGCTCTACATCCTGGATGGTACAATGCATTCAGTCCTCCTGTCAGTTAGAATTTAGGAAGTCATTTCTCTTTAATGGTTGCCAGACCTCCTGGATAAGCCGGGGCACTTTGCTTTACCCCAAATCTGCACTGAGAATGAAGCCTCCCTACTTATTTTCCCTTCGCTACCCTAAGAACGGGATCCTGCTGGCATAAAACTGTTTTGACCCTGAATTATGATGCTGGACCTTAACAGTGGGATTGTTTGCAATTAGGTAACTGATCCTTTTCCCGTTTAACTTGAGTCAGCTCATTCAACACTAACACCACGCTTCTGTACTCTGCCTCTCTGCTCCCTACCTCCTGCTCACTTGACAGGTCTCCAAGAATAGCTGGGTGGCTTTGTTCTTCATCTCTGCACATAGCCAAGAAACCAAGAGGCCCACGGAGGGTCTGGGAATCAACTCAGGGCCTAGAATCAGACAGACCCACCTCAGATTGAAAGTTAGGTCTGCCACTTAGTCACTGTTAGACCCCACATAAGTTATTCAGTTATGCAAAGCCTAAGTTTCCTCATCTATAACATACGGATGCTAATAGTATCACCTGCCTCATAGCTGTATTTATTCAGCTAATGATGGCCCCGAGTACCCACCGCTGTGCTAGGCCCCAAGGTTTACACTAAGAACATACTGGTTCTTATCCTCATGGAACTTCCTCTTGGGTAGCCACAAAGTCAAAGATTAAATGAAAAATGCATTACAAATTTGCTAAGTGTTCCAAATTGAAAGGGCAGAAGCCTTTGGAAATTAACACTGTGAAGCCTGGGTCAGTGAATTCCTACATAGAGATGAGTCAGGAAAAGACTCTTAACCACTTACCTGTCCAATTATGTAAGTGCAGGAGGACCAAAAATTGCCTATTTTTCATAATTTTTTGTAAGATAATATAACAGGAAACATGAAAGTGACAATTTTGTCAAATTTATTCAATACAAGAATTGACTCCCCGAGCAATGCTAGGATGGACAGACAGCACATACACAGCACATAAACAAATGTGCTGTCTTAAAAAACGCTCAAGGTAAACTGCTAAGTAGCTAACCAGGAAGCATTTACGTGGTTAGGAACACTATGGACAAAGAAGCCAGACACAGGACGTGTGGAAGAGAATCTCACAAAGGAAACGCAGCATGTGCAAAGGCCCGAAGAAACACAAATCTGGATTTTTTGAGGAAGAAAGTGGATATTTTGTCCATTAGACCATATGAGAGACAGAACCCCTGAAAATGAAGTTGAGTGGAGATTCAACACCCAAGAAAACTTGATCCAGAGTTTAGAATAGATCAGAGGTCAACAAACTATAGCTTATAGGCCCACTGCCGGTTTCTGTAGCAAAAGCTTTGTTGGAACACAGCCATATCCATTTGTTTATATAATCAAAGTTTTATTGGAGTACCGCTACATCCATTTGTTCATGGACTGTCTCTGGTTTTCACACTATTACAGCAGAATGGAGTAGCTGCACACACCAAAGAGTTGAAAATACTTACTATCTGGTCTGTTATGAAAACATCCGCCAACTCTGAAGTACAGTAATCCTGAGTGAATGCTTAAACAAACAAACAAACAAACAAAAAGGGCAGGGGAAAAAATAGCACTTTTCCAAATCCATGGGGTCAATAAGTAATGAACTTTGAAGAACTTTGAGAAATGCCTTAAATGAAAGATCTTGGAAAAATTGAGAATTCATATATATTATATTAGATAATTAAGATGGACAAACTCAACTCAAAACATTTAAAGCCTTTCAAATATTGTTTTGATTAATAGTGTGTGCATATTTAGTGTAAGAGGCTTCTGCTGTCATCAAGATGACTGGATGTTATGAAGGGCTCTCCTAAAATGTAATGATTAATGCATTAGTGAGATTACAAGAAGTAAGAAAACCCTTTAAAGCACTAAATTTTACTACTTTAGTCACTAAAATAAACACACAAACCAAGATTTAATAATGGGCTGAAAACAGAATGGTGTGCTGAAAGCCTGCATCCACAGCACGAGTTACTCTGAAGGCAAACAGCGAGGTTATTTATACAATGGACAGACTAAGCCAGTGGAGAGCTAAAGGCACTTAACCTGGAAGGCCCGATAACAAGCATTCTGAAAGGGTAAGGTGCCCCATAGGTTAAAAGAAGCATCTTGGCCCCAGCAGAAAGAAAACTGAACTCTCTAAAGAAAAGCATCTCCATTTTAGTCACTCAGGGGACCCAGTAAAATTTGCCAAATAAAAACCATCAAAGATCACCAAAAGAGAAAAGATAGTGAAATAAGCAGGAAGAAGTACATATTTAGGTCTACATCTCCAATGGCTTCAGACTGTGAAACAATTCATTGAAGACAGCAATCCGTAACATAACAATAACTGTTAATTCCTATAATTTTGTTTTGAATTATTTGTATTATTTTTAATGTTCTTGCTTTGTTTTGTTTATGTCTATGATGTTGGCATTTTGTTATTATTCTTTTTTTTACTACTCTCTTTAAAATAGAAAAAAGAATACAAAATGAGTATTTTAAGAAATGCTTGAAGAAATAAATGTGGGAAACATGCTAAGAGAAAAGATTTTATGTGCTCTTTTCACATACAAAAGAAAAATGGATAAAACGAATTAAATAAAAAATGAGCACACAATCACTATTATAAAAAAACTAAAGATCTGAAAAATCAAAATTAAACTTTGGGGAATGCAAAAAACAACTGTTAACCTAAACACCATAAATGTTTAGCCACATTTTTAGAGACAACTGAAGAGAATGCAAATAAACTGGAAGATAAAACCAGAGAAATTACCGTAATGCAGCTCAGAAAAACCAAAAAAAAGAAAAGGGGGGGGGAGAGAATGAAAACAGAATGTCAAGGAATTAGGCCCATAAAGGGAAAGTTAACACATGTAATCAGAATTCTATAAAGAAGGACTAGCGATATAGACAGAAGGCATTAGCTATGTGAAGGAATGACTAAGAATTCAACAGAACAAGTGAAAGATAAACACTTATACATATAAGAATATAATAAAATTAACATTAAGATATTATAGTGAAACCACAGAGCATTAAAGAAAAAAAATCTAAAATCACAGAGCAAAGATAGTCATAATTAGCACTGTAGACCTTACCACAGTGACAGCAGATGGCAGAGTATATTCCAGTAATATGTTTCAAGAAAAAATAACTGTCAGCACAAAATTGAGTGATCTAAGAATGAAAGTGAATTAGACATTTTGAGAGAAACAAAAAGTAAAAGAATTTATGAGTAACAGACTACACTAAAAAGGCTTGCAATAGTATAAAGAACTATAAGGTAAGAATAGAAGTTGGAAATGTAAAAAGAAATGTTAACAAAAACATTATTTTAAGCAAATTTTACTAAATACAAAGGACTGGAAGCACTCCCCTGGTCTGAGGCCAGCAAAGTGACTTTGGCCTAGTGGCATAAGCAGGCAAGAAGCGTTAGCCTGCAGGGGGACAAGGGGACTCCTCACTCCCAATGACCAGAGTGTAAGAGAAGTCAGTGGTCTGGAACAGTCTTAAAGCTGTGCAGAGTCAAGAAGGATCAAAAAGTATACCGAGAGTAACTCTGGGGTTTCCCTACCTGAGAGGGACACAGCAATTGGGAGATCACCATAGAAACAATCATAGTAAGGAGAAGTGGACATCAAGAACGTTGTTTGCTGGATGTTATGTCCCAGCCCCAACATTCAGAACCAAGATCAGTCCCTCACCAAGCACAAGCCTTACTGCAAACTTGGCAAGATTTTACAGCACATTTCTCAGATCCGACTTGGACACTACTACAGAACTGTGTATACCAAAGGAATTTTGTTATTTTTCTTTTTCTTTATTTGTTTGATTGGTTTTCTTTTCTCTGGTTATTTTTTAATTTTTTTTTTTTTTACTATTTATATTTCTTACCTTTATTTTTCTTTCTTCTATTTATTTTCTTTCTTTCCTTAACTATCTCTCTTGATTTTATATTTCATGTGAATGAACATAGTCTCTTTTCTTTCTAGTTTACTTCAATATTCTTTTGCATTTTCTGGCATTCTTTCTCTCCTGTGTTCTCCAGTTTCCCAACATCTGAGTGAGCATCCTTTGTCCTCCAGCCTTGCTTTACTTTATCTATCCTCATTCATCTTTCTATTTTGTCCTCATCCCTCTTAAATCCCCCCACAGAGTAAAATCACTCTACTAAAGGGAAAATCATAGTGCACAGGTCCCTGGTGTATGTTTGGATCTATCATATAACTGAAGAATTTGCTCTTATGGTTAAAGTTATCAGGTTAATAGTTATCACAGTTTGTCAGTAGCTGGCTGTCCTTGATGCTATTGTTAATGCTAACTGTACTACTTTAGCCAGTATGTCATATCAGTTAGAATCAGATTTTCTCCTTTGTATGACAACTGTGATTGTCTGGGATTATAACCATCAAAAGACTGGGTGCTGAGTCAAATAGCAATTTATCATCTTTAATAAATTGGGAAGGTAAGTTCTTGGGATAGACACAAAAAGCAAGAACTACCTATATTTGGAAGACATCCCTGGGGAATAGACATTTACTAGGGAAGCCTTGATACTAGTGATCAAGCTATCTACCATAAGACATCTATAAGCATCAACACAGAAAACAAAATAAAATAAAATAAAATAGAAAATGGTAAGACACAGAGGCAAAATGCAACCCTAGACCTCCAGCCTACACAGGTAGGAGAGAGAGGAAAGTGAGATAGAGGAAATTAGAAGCCACCCATGGGGACTTTCTGAAATGGTAGCAGAAGAAGAGAAAAAATATATGGATGGTGATACAGAAAAAAAATAATCTGTCAGGTAAAAAAAGAAATGACAATCAAAATGAGACATTAGAGCAGATGCAGATTTTAAAAATAGAAACACTTAGGAAAATGATGGAAACCATGAATGCTCAACAGAGGAAATACATGGAATACATAAAACAGCTCTAACAGAAATCTAGGAGACTACACACTCCAGTGAAAATATATACAACAGATCGAATGAATGCGAGTATAGAATATCAGATCTAGAAGACAGGATTATAGCTAGTGACCATGAAAAGAAAGATATCTTAAAAATAGCAAGAGATCATGAAAAGTCTATCCAAAAGCTACAAGCTGAAGCAAAGAAGAACAACATAAGATTGATAGGAGGTAATTAGAAAGCTGGAGATAGTGCAAATGCCATTTAAAAAACTCTTCACAGAAATAGTGGCATAGAACTACCTAAATATGGATAAAGAACTCAACATACAAATAAGTGAAGCTTACAGAACTCCAAACAGCCATGACAAAAATAAATTTCCACCAGGGCACATAATAATCAATATTCCAAAAATTCACCACAAGAACAGAATATTAAAACTGGCTAGAGAAAAGAAATAAATCACTTCTAAAGGAAATCTCAGAGTCACATCAGACTTCTCAACACAAATCCTCAAATCTTGTAATGAGGTATTTTAATCCCTAAAAGAAAACAACATCTAACCCAGATTGATGTACCCCACCAAAAATTCTTTCAGAAAATGCCTGACAAGCGCGAGGTCCTAAGTTCGATTCTTGACACTGATGAAAAGAATCAATGGAGAAATAAGATGCTTCTATGACAAAGAATACCTAAAGAAATTGATGTACACCAAACAAGTCCTCCAAAATGCTTTGAAGGATATTTTAGAAAGAGAAAACAAAGACCCTTTCAAAGACACTAATAGAAAGAAGCCACAAGGCAGGGCAAGGAATTAAACAAAGGGGAAACAACAAGAAGAAAATTACATGACAAAGACAAGCCAATACATATAATGTATTGTTATAGTGATTAACATAAACAGTTTCAATTTGCCAATCAAAAGAAATAGACTGGCAGAATGCATCAAGAAGTAAATTCCCACAGTATGCTGCATACATGAAACACATTTAACTCAAAAAGAAATTCATAGGCTGAAAGTCAAAGTACGGAAAACTATCCCTGTGACAGGAACCCAGAAAAAAGCAAGGGTAGCTACTCTATTTGCAGACATTATGAACTTCAAGGCAAGACTGATCAAAAGAGATAAAGAAGGTCATTAACTACATGCTAAGGGCAAACTAAAAGAAGAGATAACAATAATAAAAAATATGCACCAAATACAGGTGCACACAACTACATATAACAAATATCAATGGACATGAAAAATCAAATAAGGATTAACACAACTGTAATGGGTGACCTTAATATCCCACTGTCACAAACAGATTGATCAACTAGACAAAAAAGATTAATGAAGAAATAGTAAAACTAAACCAAACCTGTGAACAAATGGGCTTAGAAGATGTCTATAGTGTATTCCACCACCAAACATCAGAATACACATTTTTCTCAACTGTACATGAGATGCTATCCAAGACAGACCACTTACTAGCCCATAGGATATGCATAAATGAATGTAGAGTAATAGAAATTATCCCATGAATGCTACCTGACCATACTGCAATGAAATTCGGACTCAACAGCAAAAGAAAACACAAAATCAGGTAACACATGGAAATTAAGTAACACCCTCCTAAATAACCAATGGGTCACAGAGGAAATTAAAGAAGAAATGAAGCAGTATCTATAATTAAATGATAATGCTGATACAACATACTGGAACTTAGGGGATGCAATAAAAGCAGTCCTAAGAGGGAAATTAATAGTAGCAAATTCTTACATCAGAAAAACAACAACCTTAAATAAACAACTTAATGTTGAACCTTAAGATTTTACGAAAAGAAGAACAAATCAAAGCCAAAGTTCATATGAGAGAAGAAATGATAAGTTAATATAATTGAGACCAAAAATTAATGCATTTGAGACTAAGAAAACAATACAAAGAATTAATACATGAAGAGTTGGTTATTGGAAAGATTAAATAAAATTGGTAAACCCTTAACCAACCTTATTTTAAAAAGGAAAGAAAAGACCCAAATTCATGCCATTAGGAACAAAAAGGGTGAAATCAAAAAAGATCCTGTAGAAATCCAGAAGATCATCAATACCTACTTTAAGAACTAATACTCTAATAAGATAAAAAATACAAAAGTAATGGAGATTCCTAGATACACATGAATTGCCAAAAGTGAATCAAGGAAATATAAAAACTTTAATAACCCAGTACCAGTAAATGAAATTGAAAATGTAGTTAAAAAGTTACCAACAAAGAAAAGCCCAGGTCCTGAAAGATTCACTGTTGAATTGTACAAGAAATTTGAGAAGATCTAATGCCACTAATGCTGAAGCTTTTTAATGAAACTAAAGTGGAAGAACTATTTCCAAAATCATTCCTAGAAGCAAGTATTACCCTGAAACCAAACCTACAGAAAGACCCACTCAAAAAAGAAAATTATACACCAATATGCTTAAAGAACACAGATGCAAAAATAATAAGATACTAGCAAGCAGAATGCAGCACATCATCAAGAAGATTATACACTATGACTAAGGGAGATTGAATGCTGTACAGGATGCCATAGGATAGATAAACCAGAGATGAGTAGATGGTTCAGCATACACAAATCAATTAATATACCACATCAGTCACATGCTCATCTCAAGAGACATAGAAAAGTGTATGACAAGGTCCAACACTCACTCATGTTAAACACTCCACAGGAAATTGGACTAGATGGTCTTTATCGCAATCTGATAAAAGCCGTATATGACAAACCAACAGCCAACATCATATTAAATGGCCAAAAACTAAAAGCTTTCACTTAAAATCAGGAACAAGATAACCATGTCCACTGTTGCCTGTCCTGTTCAATATAGTTCTGGAAATCTTAGCCAGAGGAATTACAGAAGAAAAAGAAATAAAAGGAATAAGAATAGGACAGGAAGAAGTTAAATTATCATTATTCACTGATGACGTGAAACTCTCATAGAAGACCCCAAAAACTCTACCGAAAGACTTGTAGATTTAATAATCAAATTCAATACCATTGCTGAAAATGAATGAACACTCAAAAATCAATAGCATTCCTATATAGAAATAACAAATTCACTGAGAGAAAAATTAAAGAATCCACACCTTTCACAATAGTATCTGAAAAAAATAAATACTTGGGAGTCAATCTAACAAAAGAAGTAAAAGATCTATACATTGAAAATTATAGTACTCTAAATGAGCTCAAAGAGGGTATCAGAAAATGGAATGATATCCCTTGCTGATGAATAGAAAGAACATAGTGAGATGACCATACTCCCAAAAGTATTACACAGATTTAATGCAATCTCAATCAAAATACCATTAACCTACCTCCCAGAAGTAGAGAAAACATTCCTAAAATTCATCTGGAATCAGAATAGACCAAGAATAGCAAAAACAATTCTGAGCAACAAAGGCAGGGGACATCATCATCCTGGATTTGAAATTATACTACAAAACTACTATGATAAAAACAGCATAGTACTGGCAAAAAAAAAAAACAACCCAGAGAAAGACCCTCTCAAAAAAGAAATGTGTCACTGAGGAAATTAAAGAAGAAATGAAACAGTATATTTTATATACTCTCCAGCATGTGGGAGGCCAGCTTTTCCAGCACCATTTATTAAAGACGCTATCTTTGTCTCAGTGAATGTGTTTGGCTTCTTCATCAAATATAAGGTGGCTGAGTATCTTTGGAGTTGTTTCTGTATCTTTTAACATGTTCAACTGATCCCCAGATCTTGTTCTTTTTGCCACACTGATTCCACGCTGATTGCTCATGGATAGAAAGAACCAACATAGTAAAATGGCCATACTCCCAAAACTATTACACCAAGAAAGCGAGAGTCACAAAGAGCCGCTGTGAGAGGGATACATTCAATCAGCAGTGAATTCACAGGGAGGGAACCAGGGAAATAAATGTGCAGACCTCACTTTCTCCTTGCACCTACCTCCTGCCCTTAGCTGCTTTAGGTATTATCTCCTGCCTTAGTCACTTCATGTATTATCACCAACCTGGCGCTAAACCAGCACTGGTAGGTCTGGTAACATACCATCTTGCTATAAAGTATGTTCCATGGTCGGTGGTGATGTTGTACAGGACGCCATATGATAGATAACCATTGTGAATGTCTAAGAATTGTGACCCTGACAGAAATGCACAGAGAAGGTGAATCCACTTTAGCTGCTTTATGTATTAGATAGTGACTAATACATATGAATGTATAGTATGATGATAGTGATTAATGATAGTAACTAATGATAGAATGATAGTGACTAATACATCAGTGATATACACTGGGTCTGTTCTGGTTCCAGATGAATTTTAGGAATGTTTTCTCTACTTCTGGGAGGTAGGTTAATGGTATTTTGATTGGGATTACATTAAATTGGAATCAGTGTGGCAAAAAGAACAGGATCTGGGGATTAACTGAACACATTAAAATATATAGAAACAACTCCAAAGACACTCAGCCACTGCATCTTTGATGAAGGGGCCAAACACATTCACTGAAACAAAGATAACCTCTTTGTCTCTATTTGTTTTCCAGAGAAACCACTTTGAAGATATCAGTACATAATACAACCATTGATAATTTTCTACCACTTTGCATTGTTTGTGTTGTTCTTATGCTACTTTGTAAATGGATGTCTGTTTGTTTAATATATTTTTTTCCTTTTTTTTTTTTTTTAAAGATAGTCTCTTTAATAAATGGTACTGGAAAAGCTGGCTTCCCACATGCTGGAGAGTAAAACTAGACCCATGTCCATAAGCATGCACTAAACTAAAATCAAATGGAACAAAGTTCTAAATATTAAAACAGAAACACTAAATCTGCTGGAAGCAAAAATAGATAGGACTTTTGAAGACATAGGTGTAGGCAACAATTTCATGAACAAAACCTTAACTGCATGGGAAATAATACAAAAAATCAACAAATGAAATCTTATCCCATTAGAAAGTTTTTGCATATGAAAAGAAACTACCAGGCTGGGGATATAGCTCAGTGGAATAAGTGCTTGCCTGGCAAGCACAAGGTCCTGAGTTCGATCCCTAGTACCGCAAAAAAAAAAAAAAAAAAAAAAAAAAAAAAAAAAAAAAAAAAAAAAAAAAAAAAAAAAAAACTACCAACAGAGTGAAGAGACAAGCCACAGTATAGGGAAAAATTTTTAGCCAGTTTTCACTCAAAGGATTTATATCTAGAACATATAAAGAAATGAAAAAAATCAGCTCCCGAATTTAAAGACCCAATCCAAAAACAGGCATCTGAGATGAACACATGCTTCTCCGAGGGAAAAATACAAACAGCAAATAAATTTATTCAGCGATATCCAACATCACTGCTCATCTGAGAGATGTGAATTCAAACCACACTGAGATTCTGTCTCACTCCAGAAAGAATGGCCGTCAGCAAGAAATCATCCAGTAATATGCTGGCCGGGCTGCGAGGAAAAAGGAATCTTTCTCCCCTGCTGGTGGGAGTGTAGACTAGTGACATCGCTGTGGAAATCAGTGTGGCGATTCCTCAAAACACTGAGATTACAGACCCTGTTCGATCCTGCTATGCCCGTTCTGGGTATAAACCCAGAAGAATTAAAAATATCATGCCACACTGATATATGCACACCATGTTTATTAGCAGCACAATTTTTAATAGCTAAATTTTGGAAACAACCCAGGATGTCCCTCAACTAAGGATAGGCATTTTAAAATATATATACAATGGAGATTTTTAAAAATGTATACAATGGAGTGTATACTTTATGGCTACTTTATGCCAGTACTACCCTGGCATAAAGTAGGATAAACTGGAGATGTATCTAGGTAAATGGACGCACTTAGAGACCATATTCTTAAGTGAAATAAGTTGGATACACATGGAAATATCATATTGTCTCTCTGATGTGTGAGAAACTGAAAAAGTAAAGACCAAACTATACAATAGATATTGTGAAATAGGAAGAAACTGTTCAAAAGGAAAGAGGAATTAGGGAGGGAGAAGGGAGAAAGGAATGAAGGGAATGAAAAAATGAGGGGAAGAGGGTTTGAAGAGAAGAGAGGAGGGGATTGGGAAAAAAGAGGAATCAAAATATATCATACACAAGTACAAACTCCCTACAATGAATATGGTGTTTATGTGTATCTAATTGTACCGATAATTTAATTTTTAAAAATTTACATACAAGTTTAGAATTATCCATTTTTCAAGTGATCTCTACATACAAAAAGAGTAACATAGTAGACAAGAAGACCGTAAAGCAGAGGATAGTAAATAGGGTTAAATTATTTTATCGTCTTTCCTCTTGCCCTTTCGGTACTGGGGACTGAACCTAGGGCTCTTGCACTGAGCTACGTTTCTATTCTCTTTCATTTAGTCTAAGACCGAGTATCACTGGGCCACTAAAGTACCCAGGATGGGCTCAAAGTTGTGATTCTCCTGCCTTGGCCTCCCAGAATGCTGGAATTATAGGCATGGGCCACCACTCTTGGCTTATAATCTTTTAATGGACTGGGAGGGGGAATTCATGGGCTTTAGCAGCAAGGGTAGGAAAGACCATATATAGCTTAATCACATACTTCTTTCCTCAGCAAAGTCAATCTTGAGCTTCCAGGTAGACTAGTTACCTAGTGATAGGCTGATGATATCAAACTTCTTTGACTTTAGAGAGTGCAAATCTATGGCTTAAATAGGAAGAAACGTTCTGTTTGTGGATTCCCCTTCTCTTCTCTGTGCATTTCTGTCAGGGTCACAATTCTTAGACATACAGAATGGTTATCTATCATATACCGTCCTGTACAACATCACCATCGACCCTGGAACATATTTTATAGCAAAGATGATACATTACCAGACCCACATGTGCTGGTTTACTGCCAGGTTCATGATACATAAACAGGATATTTCCCTCTAGAATGCAATATATGTCTTCAATGAGTGGACAATACATGGCATCATTTGCCCAGAGGAGAATGTATGGGGGAGGAAAGTAGGAGTGATGCCCCAATAAAATAAAGGCCATCGAGAACCAAAACGACTCTCAAAATTGAGAAGCAGTGGAAAAAGGAAATCAAGATTACCAGTGAGGCCTTGTAGCCAGCTAGGGAAATGGGAGCTACAGGGGTTGTATTTCAAGTCACTAGAACATTTGTCTCCCTCTCCCTGATTAATAAGACAAATCTTGTACAGCTCACATTTAGATGTATGACCAACCTAACAATATCTTACAATGACAGGAGACCCAGGGGACTTCACACTTGCCCTATGTTAGGGACACTAACTTTTCACCTGGGCAGAGGACAAGAATAGAGGCCAAGAGACAAAAGGAGTAACGTGCACTAGTCATCCATCCCTCCTTCTAGTTCTTTCCATTCATCTCTCCTTTCCTTATTCTCCCCAGGCTGACATACACAGTGGCACCGGGGTGCTGTGAGACTTTGGGCTTCCCACAGAGTTGAGCAAAAGGCAGGAGGTAGGTGCAAGGAGAAAGTGAGTTCTGCACATTTATTTCCCTGGCTTCTTCCCTGTGAGTTCACTGCAGATTGAATGTATCCCTCAGCAGCTCTTTGTGACTCTCGCTTTTCTCAGGTTCTGGAAACCACTGCTTCCCGTGTTCCTTTGGTGACTTTTCTGATGCTGTAGCCCTGGATTCTTGCAAAACTCTAATGGTTCCCACATATATATACTCACCCTTTTGGAATTAATCCTTTTATAAATAAATGGCTCTTGAATTACCTTAATTTGAACTATCTACTTCTGTTGGGGCCTGATTGACCCACTCACTGCGGATGAACCTAACACAATGCCTATAATCACATTTCTACAGAGTTTCCTCGAGATGACTAAAACCCCGAGATGGGGTAATACAAAACTGATTAATTGTTTGCTGGCAACTGATGGGTTCAAAAAAAAGTCTTTCAGACATTTTCTAATTAACCAGGAATAAAAATGTCCAAGATGGATGTGAAAAGCCCGGCATGCTCTTCTACAAGCTGTAATTTCAGGTAATGGAAAGCCCAAAAAAAGGGTCAAAAATTTATCTAAAAAATCAAGTAATTGAGCTAGAAATACTAACATACTAAAAATATTAACACAATTTAGTATTATCTTCTCTCAGAGCTAATGTCCTGAGAACAATTTAAATCATTTTAAATTTATAATTGTGCTGTCAACTGACAGATACCCAAATAAGAGTGCACGAGTGTCACCTGGAGGTAGGACTGGCTGTATACAGCAAAATGGAGATGCGATTCAAGTCTGGTTCTTCTGTATTGATTTTGTTTGTCTAATCAATCTATTTGTGATGGTGGAGTATTGAGGTCTACCACCGTAATTGTGCTGCTGCTTATCTAATTTTTATGTCCAGTAGCATCTGAGTGTGTATTTTATGGCATTGGGTGCACTGGTATTATACATATGTTATTCTTCCTGTTGAATTATTCTCTCTCTCAAAATATAGTGACCTTTTGGGCCTCTTCTGATTAGTTTTGGCTTGAAGTCCACAGTATCTGAAAATAATATAGCCATATCTCTGCATTTGGGGGGTTCACATTGCATAGAATATTGTTCTATTCTTTGATTTTTAGTCTATGAATTTCTTTTAGAATCAAATCTGTTTCTTATATACAACATATGTTGGGTTTTGTTTTCTTGATCCATTCCACCAATCTGTGTTTTCAAGTTATTACTAGATGGTATTGGCTTATTCCCACCATGGCATTGTTTTTATATTGCTGATTCTTTTCTCCCCCTTCTGCTGAACTGCTCACCTTAACTGCTGTATTCATTCTATTACACTTTCTCACATTGTTGGTTCCATTGTCTCTTCCAGAATATCCTTGAGAAAAATTTTGGAGTGCTGGTATGGTGCTCAGGAACTTCTTAAGGTACTCTTTGTCATGGAAAGACCTTAATTCTCCATCAGCTTTGAAAGATGGCTTTGCAAGATATATCATTCTGGGTTGGAAGGTTTTTGATTTAGGGACTAAAACACTTTAAACTCTCCTGGCCTTTAAGGTTTATATTGAGACATCTGTAAATCTAATGGGTTTACCTGTATAAGTGATCTACTGGTTTTCTGTACCACCTTTTAAGATTCTGTTCTGGTGTTGAAATTCTAGGATTTTGACTGTGCTGTATCATGGAGAAATTCTTGTATGATCATGGCTATTTGAGGTTCTATGTATCTCGCTTATAGGTATGTTAAATTCTTTTCCCATATTTGGAAAGGTTTTTTTTTTTTTTTTTTTTTGCTATTATTTCTGTAAACAGGGTGCCACTAAGGCATTTGTGCTATCTTCTGATTATCACTAATTCCAATTAATCTCACATTAGTCTTCATTGTGTCATCTAGCAGCTGTTGATCCATTTTTCATGTTCTTTCATAGTTGAACCACACCTTCAAACAAATGGACTTAGTAGATATCCAGACAGCAATGGAATACACATGCTTCTAAGTACCACAGGGAACTGTCTTCAAACTAGATCACATATAGCCTGTAAAGCATGCTTAAGTATGGACAAAAAAATAAAGAATTTCCATGCATATTATAGTACAATGAAACTAGAAATCAATGGCAAAAGAAACCACAGTAATTACACAAAGTCATAGAAATTAAATAATATGTTCTCTAATAATCAAGAGGTCACAGAATAAATCAAGGAAGAAATTAGTTCCTAGAATCAAACAATAATGCCAGTACAACATACGGGAAGTTATAAGACATGGCGAAAGCAGTCCTAAGGAGGAAGTTTATTGCTGTGACTGCTCACATGAGATAAACTAGAGCAAGCCCAAATAAACATACTGATGCACCTCAAGGTCCTAGAAAAACAAGAAAAATCTAAATCAAAGCTAATGGAAGGAAAAAATTATAAAAATCAGAGCAGAAATTAATAAAATTGAGACTACAAAAACGAAGAACCAGTGAACTGAAGAGCTGGTTCATCAAAAGAATAAAGAAAATAGATAAAATCTTAGCCAATAATAGCAAAACAAGTGAAAGGCCAAATCAATGCAGTTAGAAACAAATAAGGTGAAATCACAACAGAAATGGTTAAAACCCGGAAGATTACTAGTAATAACTTTGAAAACCAATATATGAGCAAATTCGGAAGAAACGGATAAATCCAGAGACACAAATTGTATTACCAAAACTGAACCAAGGAGATATAACAATGTTCAATAGTCGTATAATACAATTGAAGCAGTAATGAAATATCTACCAATGAAAAACAAACTACAAACCAAGGTCCTGATGAATTTACTGCTGAATTCTACAAGAACCTTAGGGAAGACTTAACACTAAAACTTCTCAAAGTCTTTAATGAAATTGAAGGGGAGGTCATACTCTCAAAGTCATTCTTGGGAGCTAGTATTATTCTGATTCCAAAGCCAGGCAAAGATTAAACCAAAATAGAGAATTACAGGTCAGTCTCTTTAATGAACACAGACAGAAAATTCCTCAACAAGATATTAGAAAAAAAAATGCAACAAATCATCAAAAAGAGGCTAGGTGTGGTGGTGCACACCTGTAATCCCATCACTTGGGAGGCTGAGGCAGGAGGATCGTGGCGAGTTCGAGACCATCCTGGGCTACACAGTGAGCTCAAGGCCAGTCTGACCTGCACAGTGAGACCCTGTCTCAAAAAGACAAAAAAAAAGAAATCATCAAAAAGTTCAAACATATAACATGATCAAGTAGACTTTATCCTAGGGATATTAAACATATGCAAAGCAATAAATATAATATACCACATAAACATAAAAATTATATGATAATATCAATAGATGCAAAAAAGCCTTTGACAATATCCAATATCCCTTCATGATAAAAACCCTAAAGAAAATAGGCATAAAAGGATCTTATCTAATTCTGATAAAAGCTATTTATAACAAACCTACTACCAACATCATATTAAATTGGGGAAAAACTGAAAGTTTTCCCTCTAAGACCAGAAATAAGACAAAAATGCCTACTATCACCACTCCTGTTCAGTATATTAATCAAAACATTAGCCAGAACAATCAGGAAAGACAAAGAAATAAAACTGGTATGTATAAGAAAGGAAAAAGTCAAATTATCATTATTATCAGATAACATACTACTTTACATAGAAGACCCCAACAATTCCATCAAAATACTCCTAGAATGAATAAGCAAATTTAACAATGTAGCAGGATATAAAATGAACACACAAAATAAATAGTATTCCTGTACACCAAGAATGAAGTCACTGAGAAAGAAATTAGGAAAACAATACTATTCACAACATCTTCAGGAAAATCAAATATTTAGGAATTAACCCAACTAAGGAAGTGAAAGATCTCTGTAATGAAAACTACAGCACTCTGAGAAAGGATATCAAAGAGGACATCGGGAAATAAAAGATGTTCCTTGCTTCTGAATAGTCATAAACAGTATTTTCAAAATGGCCACACTTCCAAAATTTATATACAAATTTAATGAAATTCCAATCAAAATACCAACAGCATTTTTTTCACAGAACTAGAGTATACAACCCTAAAATTCACATGAACCAGATGAGATCCAGAATAGCAAAAACAATTCTGGGCAACAAAGGTAGAGCAAAAGCACCACAATCCCGGATCTGAAGTTATATTACAAAGCTACAGTGATAAAAAGCAGCACAGTTCTGGAACAAATACAGGCATGTAGATCAGTGGAACAGAACACAGGATGTAGAAACAATCCCAGGCATATTCAGTCATCTGACCTCTGACAAAGGGGACAAAAACTCAGTGTTGTGGAAAGACAGCCTCATTAACAAATGGTGCTGGGAAAACTGGGTATACATGCAGAAGACCGAATTAGACCTGTATCTCTCACTAGGTAATAAACTAAAATCAAAATGAATTAAAGATCTAAATGTTAAAACAGAAACACTTAACCCTGGTAGAAGATAAACTAGATAAACCTCTTGAAGACATAGGGATAGGTAAGACTTTCTGAAAAGAACCCCAAAATATGAAATAAAAGACCAATAAGAGGAAAAAAGAGAAGAAAAAAAAAACAAAAACTGTAACCCAACATGGACAACATATCTAGAAATGTACTATGACTTAGTAAAGTTGTCTTACAGGTTTTATATATCCTTTCGCCTGTTCTTAGTTTATTTTTAATTTGCATATATGATAATGAACTTTATCAATGTTATAAATAAATGAATCTAATACTGGAAAAATACAAGGAGGTAGGAGAGAGGAAAAAGAGATTCAAATATGGTATGTACATGCACCAATTCTCTTCAGTGAATGCAACCACTATGTACCATAAACAGGCTAATGAAAGTTAAAAAAGAACACCAAGTGCACCAGAAATAAAATCAAGAATTAACAAATGGTATTATTTAAAATCAAAAAAATTCTTCAGAGCAAAGAAAACCATCAATGAAGTGAAGAGGTAACTTACAGAAAGGGAAAAAATTTTGCCACCAACTCCTTGGACAGGGGACCAGAAGGTAGAATGCATAATATGAACACACACACACACACACACACACACACACACACACACACAGTTTTCCCACAAAAAGACTCCAAACAAAAAATGAGCAAATCAATAGAGTTCTCAAAAGATGAAGTACAAGTGACTAGTAAATTGCATTAAACACTTCTGGTCATTAGAGAAAAGCAAACTATAACAACAATGAGATTTCACTTTACTCTAAAAAGAATATCTATCATCAAGAAATCAAATACTAACAGATGCCAGGAAGACTGTAGCATAAAAAAGAATCGTTTACACTGCTGGTAGGAATGTAAGTTTGTACAACCACTAAGGAAATCAGTATAGAGATCCCCCCAAAATACTAAAAATAGAAGTTCCTTTCCACCCAGCTACTCTCCTTCTAGTTACCTTCGTGAAAAAGTTAAAAAACATCCTATTACAGAGATGCCCGCATAGCTGTTTATAGCAGTAAAACTCATTAACAGCAAAATCTTGGAAGGAGCCTAGCTGTCCATCCATAGATGAATGGAAAAGAAAATGTATTTATATACAACAGAGTACTACTCTGCTATAAAGAATGATAAAAGAGTAATTTGTAGGAGAAATGGATGCACAGAGACGATAATACTGAGTAAAATAAATCACACACATGAGCTTAAATACTGCTGGTTCCTCTTCCATGAGAACCCGAAAGTCTAAATAAAAAGCAAAGCAATAGGTAATGGGAAATGGGGAAACACACCTCTTGCAAATTAGAGGAGCACCAAGAGATAAAGGCTGGAGGAAGGGGAGAGGGAGGAGAGGGACAAAAATATAAGAAGTGCTATGTACGTGGACCAACTCTCCTTGAGGAATGCAACCACGATGTACTGCAATATGCACCAATAACAGCCAAAGTGAACAAAACAAAAGCAGAGGACAAAGAAAACGTGAATCTGTTGTCAAGGAAGTATTACAAATTTCAAGATAGTGATAGTAGAACCTTTAAAACACACAGACAGCTCTTCTAAGTGCAGCATCCTGCGTGACTACGACACAAATTGCTCCCCCATAAGCCCAAACTGCCCGCAGGGGCTGTCACAACACAGCTGGCTGCAGCCTACTCTCAGAGCTTCAGGTTGAGGAGGTCTGTGAACAGGCCCAGGAATCCGCATTCCCAACAAGCTCCAAATGATGCTGGTGGTCAGGTCCAGGGACAATACCCACTGCCCCACTACTCTTGAGAACATAGCAGAAGAAATCTCAGAACAAAATAAATACTCAGCTAATCTATTTAGGGCTCAAACTGAGCACATTTTCTACTGTATATCATAAGATATATCTATAATCCATGAAAACATACATTTATTTACATATTTATAAATTTATAGATACAAATTTAACATTCTGAATAAGATTAAATGTCTGTACCACATTTGACTCTCCCTTTTCTCAGTAAACACTTGTTAACTCTTCACTACATGCTAAGACCCTGTGCTTATTCACGTGTTGTGTATGACAGGTTACATATAGATACAGACCTAACCTATGGGGTAGATATGGAGTTCCGATGAGGGACAAGCCATGGGTGAGGTAATTAAAACACAGGAAAGTGATGTCATGTTTTATAAGCACATCCTTCTCATAGGCTCCCTGGCAAAATACAGCTTAACAAAACTATTTTGGTTTTTAAACAACTGATACATAAATTAAGAAAAACAACCACAGCCACATGTTTTTCACGTGGTAGAGAACTGCTCATTTCAAGAAAGGATGAGATCCTAGGTTTTCACAACAGCCTATAAAAGTCTACCGAGTATTGTAAACATCTGTCCTGCGTTAAAATACCCAAACTAAGAACATACTTTCATGTTTTCAAATACTCTACTTGGAAGGAATAAGTTATTGGTTGGGAAAATCAGGATGTTGAAGATGAATGTTTCCCAGTAGGATTAATAAAGGTGAGATATGTTTCTATGAAAAGTAAATCACCCCACTGTCACAAAGCCTTAGAAAGCCATTGACAATTCATTTTCAAACCAGCCCCTGCATCCCACTCTGCAGGAATCCATCCCCAGTTTAGCATTCTAGTTTCTCTTCCTGACATTCGGTGTGGCAGACTGCTAAATGTCCGCCACTATGGTTTCAGGGGTACAAAATTCACTCCCGTGGATGCAGGTGTTCTCCAGCCCTGAACTCCATTGCTCTATAGCCAGGGGAATGGACAAGAAGTGTGGGGATGCTAAACAAACCTGAGAAGGTCAAAGGAAGACTCATAATCAACTGCACAATGACCTGCAATTTCTCATACATTCTTCTCTCTGTGTCTAAGTGTGGAAAATTAATTTCCTCTTACTGTAACATAAATGTATTGCCACTTCAGTGATAGTTTTAGTAAGATTAAATAATTGAAATTTATAAAGTTTTAAATAACAATAAAAACAAGTGGTATTTCTCCCACTTTTGCAATTAAACATGAAGAAACGCAGAATTCACTTACCGTATTACAAATGTTTACTGGGGATAACACTAAGAAAAATTTAAATATTAGACTTCTAAAACATAAAATAAGGGAAATTTAGTTTCCACAGAAAATCCTCAAATTAAAGGCATTTTAATAGATGAGTATTTTCTATGAGATTCTTGTAATCTTTTTAAAGACATCATTTCTAAAGCAAACGTCAAAGACCACTGTATATTTGATTCCCCTGTTGATTTATATCATTTTAACTACTAATATTTCTAAATTCACAGTAAAGTTACACAGAGCTTGGTTTATAAACACTTATGTAGAAAGCTAACAACTGTGAACTGTGGTGGTGTGTCAAGCTGTAAACACAGTCGTGGAATATTGGTTCATTTTGAGAGATGTTACGCCATCCCCTTGATGGGATCGATTGCCGCAGACAGTAATGATTTAGCCCCTTTCCCTTTAGAAACTTTTTAAACACAGAAGTATCTCTATGGAGAGCAAAACCTGAGACTCGAGACCTGTTTTTGCTACAGTGGCAGACATCACTAGTCAATCCGAGAGCGTTTTCAGAGCTCATATACGCTGACAGTCACCACCACTGAGTGGTGTAAGACTGCAACTATTTTCTTTAGATTTTTTCATGTGTAGCACATTTTTAAAAAAAAAATTAGGACATCTGTAGCACTCTCAAAGGGATTTAAAGAATAAAAACCATTATAAATAAATTTCATCAACAATAGTAATCTATTCTGGGGGCTGGGAATATAGCTTAGTGCTTAGCGTGCATGAGGCCCTCAGTTTAATTTCCAGAACTAAGAAACAAAGTCTTAAATAATAGGCATCATCAAACCCCTCTTACAGCCTCTCCTTGACGTGTAGCACATCAGCCGTAATTATTCAGTTCATTTTCAGTGCAGGCTACTCTTTGAGGGCAACTCATGACAGCTTTGGCTTCACTCCTGTATAGGCTTCCAATGTAAAGCTCTTTTGACTAATTTTAAAATGTCATGTTCCTTTAGGTCCGTTTCAGAGGTGTGCTCAGGAAAATGGACTCTTACTGTTCAAAAATGGAGTGAGATGCTGTCAGTTGTCCATCAGAAATAATACTTTAGTTGATGTGTGCCTGCTTAATCCCAGAGACAGGGATAACAATTAGGAGTCTATTGAGGGTTTGCCAGGTGGACACAGTATCTACCTGATTTGCTTCATCTTCTTCCATGCTTCAGCAATCATATAGGAGGACTGAGGCACAGAGACATTAGTTCCATGCCCCATGACCTGCTATGAATAGGTGACAGAATCAAACTCCAACCAGGAGATGTGTCTGGCTTCAAAGTGAGGGTGTTCCCTTTTGGTGACCAACAAATCAGATCTAGTCACCTCCCGCAGCAGAAACGGATCTTAGATACCACATTCATAACTCCTAAAAGGAAGTAGCCATCATCAGTTTTCCACCATTACTTCAGCCGGAGTTGATTTTACTGTGAACAAACTATGAGTCCACTAAGGAGGGCTAAGGCCCTCCTGCTTCCTTCAGTGGCTCTTTCAGCCTGGCGAGTATTTCAATGGAAATGTGGTAACTTACAGGAGATAGAGTTTTGCAAATATGAAAAGCCACAATGACACAAAACTACTTAAACTTAGCGCCTTCCCTTCAAGCAGAAGCAGCACATTTATTCTGACTTTATAGGTGAAACATTTGAGGAAAGAAGAAAGAGTCCCATCTAAGCTTTATTAAATATCTATATGGCAACACTGTTCCAAACACACAAATTCATCTAATTTTTATATCATCACCACATATATATTCATGATTTTAATTCCTTCTGGTTATTTTATTACCACATCACCTACTATGTACTTTACTTAATTTGTTTATTATCTGTGTCTTTCCTACTCCATTGGATTTTGATGTTTCTTTTTTATTTATTTATTTTTACTCTGTAGTATTGGGAAATGGACTCAGAGTCTTCACACATGAGCTCAATCTCCAAACTTTTTTTGTTTTTTATTATGACATAAGATCTCATTCATTTGCTAAGTTGCCAGACTGGGCCTTATTTTGTGATGTTTCTGCCTCAGCCTCCCAGAGTGCTGGAAAAGATTTATTTCATTTATTGCTGTACACTTAATAGTACATGAATGACACAGAGCAGAAGTTCCACAAATATTGACTGAGTAACTGAGTGGAGAGTCAGACAGATGCAATAACTTTGAGGTCACAGAGCTTAGAAGCGAGCCACCTACCATCTTTATTCAGTTGATACGCACTAGGTCGGGGCCCGGCGTTACTGAAACGACTGAACATTCCCACCCGCCAGGAAAAGGATGGAGAGAATAACGTCTGGTATTACCGCATTTCGCTGAGAACGACAGAATCTTGTCACCGTGTGTATTAGCTGACACATGGTACACAATATGCATATACATAGACATATGCATGTATGTACATAGATATATATATTTTTAAATGAACAGTAGAATCCAAAGGTAGCAGATATATCCCTAAATTTGAGCAACCTTAAAATAAAGCATCACGATGAGATTACACCAGCAAGAGATCCAGCTCCACACTTCCCTTCTAGTCTTTGTCTTTGTTTGGATGTCTGCCGTTCAGCACAACAAACACGGACTGTGAGTCTTACCAAGGGGCACCCTGCATTACTCACAGGGGTGAATGGGGAGGAGGAGGGCAATGTAATACTGAATTAAATATTAAATACTGCAGAGCATACAGGAGAACAGTAGAGAGAGGAGTGATGTCTGAAAGCTGCATTAGGGATGACGGTAAGTAAGAAGGAGCATGTGACCTATGCTAAGAAGAGATTGACTGCCTGTAAAAGGGAAGAATCTCAAGTACACCACCAAGCTGACAGAGGAATTATGGATTCTCAAGTTAAAGCAAAACTGAGAAGAGGTAAAATTTAGCTTAGTGAGTTTCATCCAGGGGTAATTTTGCCCCATACGTGACTGTGGGCAGTGCCTGGAGACTCCTGTCACAACTGTAGAAAGATGCCACTGACATCTAGTGGGTGGCATCTGGGGATGCTACTCAGCACTATAAAACACAATCCAGCCTTTCACAGAAAAGAACTGTGTAGTTCAAATGCCAACAGTAGCCAGGTTGAAAAAACTTGACTTTTTGATCATGCTTTTTGAAAAACTAGCAGCCCTGGGCTAAAGTCTCAGCTATACCACTGAGTAGCCAAGCAACTTGAGGTGACTTATCCTCACTGAGCTTCAGTATGATGGAAACCAGGCATGACAGTGATCCATAATAAGAAAATGGTAGAGGTGCCACTGCAGAGATGTGCAAGGGGCCAAACAAGTTCCAAGAAGAAACGTTTACCCTAGACAAAAGAGATCAAAGATGAATTCTAAGAAAAGGTAGCATTTAACTGGATAGTGAAGAATTAACACAGGAAAAGGAACACATTAAATGAGAAAGCAAAGGATTGTCATTATATGTTTATATGGTACCTGGTACTATAGTAAGGGTTTCTCACCTTCTTAGGTACTTGGCTCCCTGGCTGGATATTTCCTAGCCTTCCTTCCATTTAGATATGGCTATAAGGCTATCATCTTAACAACAAAAAGTGAGAAAAAAGTGATATGTTGATTTCTAACAATGAGCGTTTGTAGTCATTAATTTCTCAATGACTTTTTATTGTTGTCATTCCTTTCTGAACGCTAAATAGGGACGCAGCTTAGACCCAATCAGCCATGCTGACAGGGGGGCACACAGAGTTTTCCTGTAAAGGGTTAGACTGTAAATATTTTCAGGGTTGTAGGTTATATCTGCTATTATAGCACATAAGTATCTCCAATATGCATCAAGTGAGCATGGCTGCATTCCAACAAAATCATATTTATAACAACAACGAGAAGGCTGGATTTGGCCTTCGTGTCAGTCTGTCAATCCCTGTGTAAGATATCAGTGAACAATAAGATGGAAGAAACCTGAGTTCACGACAGGCAGCCCTGGAACACAGCTTCTCTGTCAGCTCTGTTGGACCCTCTAATGGACCCTTTCCATTAGAACTGTTACAAGAGAAAGAAAGAAAGAAATGTACATATTTTTTAAGTCTTGTAGTTTCCTCTTGCCCAAATAACACATGGGTTTCCCAGGAGTCTTATGTTTTTTTAGGCTGTCCTGGAAACCCACTAACTACGTTCATATCATAGGGTCTTCTACTAAAGTGACCTCTGAACACCAGCCCTTTGTGAGCAAGGCCACCAGTAGGTTGGAGGGAACTGATATTTTAGCATGTGGGGTCAAGGGTCAAACAGTATTCATGACCCATCAGCTGAGGGATGCAAACTGCAGACATCATTTAGAAACTCGAGGTTTACAGAAAACCTAACACAACATCCAATTCTGGCTGCCTGACATGCATCGGTATCCTCCTGAAAATTCCTCTTTAAATAAATGGCTGGTGTCTTCAATCTTGACAGAAGGTATACCAACAAGGTGATGTAACAGTGGACACATTCCAGGCCATGCTGACTGGATGATGCCCTCAGTGACTTCACATAAGATGGGCAGGCCATGCTGGGCTGGAAGATGATCTCAATGACTACATCAGAAGAAATCAGAATTTCGTGTGGGCCTCTGGAATAGCATCCTTCGTATTTACTACTTCTGGCTTGTTCTACAGGTGCTTTTGCTGAGGAAGTAGGAAGTCAAAGCACCCTAAGTAGACTTTTTCTGAAAGAGTTCAAAACAAAATAATCATAACATTTTTTGCATTCATAATACATTTGCACCAACAGCTGTCTTTTAGGTAAACCAATCTCCACCAGAAATTAATCACTGCCAATTCTAAATAATGAGTAGACCATGACAAACAGCTAAACCAGCCTGAGCCACTGGGAATGGTAGGTGGTGTGATCCTGCCAAGATATCTGAGCTGGAAGGAACACAGAAAGTACCCAGTGTAGTCTGATTCTTCCATTTCACTAGTGACAAAATGAACACCCACAGGTTAATCATTTAAAGTCACTAAGGTAGAAATAATGTACAAGAATGGTTTGGCAAGCAAAACTAGTAAGTTGGATGATGTGGTTGCAGGTTATATCTTTTCTTTAATTAGAAAAAAATACAACTCTGCTGGTGCATGTTCTGTTTTCTTTCTGTATTGAAGAGAACCAGTGGTATTGTGTGGACCTCTACTTTTCAGTCAGTGTTTATGACCAGATCACAAGCTCTTATGAAGCTCAGAGTTAACTCCTCCAGAATTCTGGCTGACTTTATTCAAACTCACTCAGTTTTCCAAGAAAAATGGTATAAGTACAATACTGAACATTTATTCTTGCCAAATGATGGCAGTTGCATCTCCTGTGTAATTCCCTTCTTTTTAGAATTCTGTGAATTTGGAGTCAGTTTTGGTGCAATTCTTGATACTTACCTGTCATTGGGCCTCGATAAAGTACTTTCTTTTTTGTGCTTCATTTTCTTAGTCGGAAATAGTATCCTTCATATTTACTACTTCTGGCTTGTTCTACAGCTGCTCTAACAGAGCTTCACATGGACTAGAAGATGGACTGGGGTTACAACTCACACCACTGACTTCAGTCTTGAAGCAAGTATTTCTCCCAAATCCTCAGAGACACATAACACCTAAGGAATCAGAAAGATCCTGGCCCCAGTCCTGACCTTCAATAAGCCATCAGATCTTTAAAAAGTCAGAAAGAGACATGACATCATTTAGAGCATGGCTATGGTACTGCTGATTTTCTTTTTAGCTGTATATTTTGCAATACATATACAATGGAAATACAGATGCTCCTTGACTTATGATGAGGTTATACCCAATAAACCATCGTAAATTGAAAGTACTGTGAAGTCACAGTGCTTTCGGTATCTCTCACCCATGAAAAACCACAGGCCAGCTTTGCCTTTCTTAGATACCCTCCAAACACATACACTGGCCTATAGTCAAGCAAAATCATTGAAAACAAAGCCTATTTAAAATACAGTGAGGAATATGTCATGCAATTTATTGAATATTATACTGAAAATGAAAAATAGAGTAGTTATACAGTTATATATACAGTAGTTATTTCATACCACTGTAAAGTAGAAAAATCATAATATACCCACGATAAGTTAGGGAACATTTGTACACAAAAATTCTCCAGTTTGGTACTTAAAAATATCGGGTTGTCTGGGAGGTTCTGTGGGAGACCATCACATCAGGGCTGTATGTTCATTCACACAACCAAAGCATCAAAATCCCCACAGAGTTTTCCTATCAGCTGGTTGGCATTCATGCCTCAACTCACAGAGGCTTTGTGGTAAGAAGGCAGCTAGAACAACTAGTGGGCACATTTTTGATCCCCTAAACTACAGGGAAAATACGTGTATCAAACTTTTTCAATATGTCTTTATACACATCCAATATGTTATAATGAGGATGATCTTAGGTAGAGGAAAGTGGTTCTGCCAGTTCTTGAGTCTGGTGTCAGAGGGGCTGGGCAGTTTTCCACATGAAAAGCTAAGAAGTATTTCATGGTGAATAATGCACAATGGTAAGATTTTAAGGAAATAAATCTTTTTCTTCATAAAATAAATGTAACCTTCTTACATGTCTGCAAATCATCAGGCAACTACTATATGTTTTTTAAAAATCCAGCTTAGCCTGCTGTTCATGGAAGAATTTTCATATTCTGACAATGCAAATATTTTGCTCATTTTTTCTCCCTTTGTGTTACATATGTACTTCATTATCACTGAAGAAGATTCAGAAGATAAAGAAAAAATAAAAAATAAACTGATTTCCTCAACCAAAAGAACCAGTTTTCATATAAGAGTAAAGAGTTCTCTAAACATCTCTGTCTCTTATGCAGTCCTGTTCCTCTCCCCTCTCCTCCAGGTTTGCAATGTATAGACACAGAACCCTAAATGAATGCACGCCATGCATAGTAACCTGAGGTTTTGTACTCATTAATCTACATAGAATACATTTTCAGGAAAAAATTTGTATATATTATCTCTTTTAATATCCACATTGTATTCCATTAGGAGTACTTGCAAACATATATGTACATACAAACACATCATTTTTCAATCAATGCCCACTGTTAAACAAAGTCTCTCTTCCCCCATGGTCATAGTTAGCTTTTAGTAGATATGGATATCCATGTACTTCCATTTTATGTATCTATCTAGTTATTTGCATTTATGATGGTTTAACCAACTCCCCAACCAAATCTCCACGAAAAGGAAAACAAAACAAAACAAATTAATGCCAGGCATCATGGTTAGCATCTTATATTTTTTTATTTCAATTTTCACCACAGTTCAGTGAGGTATCTACAGTCATTATTCCTATTTTTCAGACTAAGAAAATGAAGCACAAAAGACAAAGTACTTTATCGAGGCCCGACAACAGGTATCAGGAATTGCACCCAAACCAACTCCAGAGTCAGAGTCTTATCAGCCACTGTGATACCAGCCTTCTCACCTGCAGAGGTTACCTGTGCTATCTGATATGGTTCCTACTAACGACACTGGGTTTTTCAAAGTGCAACTAATTAAAACTAAGTAAAATCTGAAATTCCATTTTACAGTTGGATTAGCAACACTGCAAGCCTGCGGTGGCCAGGTGGAGCAACTGGCTATCATGCTGGAACACGAAGATGGGGAAGTCACAGAAGGCTGCCCTGGGCAGCCAAGACTTGGGAATACAGCCCAAGCATGCTTGCTCCTGGTTTTGTGCTCTTCCTGCTACTCCACACTCCCTTTTGAAACACAAATCCCCTGTACTGACAGCCCTTATGGAGACTGTACATATGTGCCCTGTAGTGAGCTGAAAGGGTGCAGGGCAACCTGGGCCTTTCTGACCCAGTGCCTGTCTTGTAATACCAGCCTTTTACTCCACTCTGGCCATTCTTCTTAAATGAGAAGCCAAAAATTATGGAACACAAAAATGCTCAGCATAAAAGAAGAGGCTTGCCACAACACCTTCAAAGAGCCAGCCTTAATGGAAATGCCAAATTTTTATCATACTTTTGAAATTATTTCTCCTGTTAAATGCAAGGCCCTCCATCAAAGCCACATTTGCTCATTTAGTCAACTGCTCTCCTAGCCTTGGGCAGTGCATACTTTTCCACTTCTTCTCATGTAACCTTCTTGGCTACTGTGACTGCTACAAAGCCCACTTCAAAGCATGTGGGAGGTGGGAGCAGGATCTACAAGGCCAAGAATAAAAGATTCCAGGATGGAATAGGATATGAAGTTTGGAGAGGAAGAGGAAAGCATTTATGGACATCTTTGGGAAGGTGTCAGCACCAGCAAACTGCAGATACAACAGGATGGAGAACAAAAATTAAAGTACACCTCTGATCTCCGGATCCAGTGCCCTTTCCAGAAACCTGACTATCCAGTGTCTTAAAATTCAGGAGAATTACCTTTGGGTCCCAGACATGCATGATCAAACCTGAAGGATCATTTTAGGTGCATTTTTTTTCCTTTGACTCTCCTGACAGTCCTGGAATGTACAGCAAATTGGTAGCAGTATGTTCATTTTACAGGCATGAACACTAAGGCAACCGAAGCTTGAAATGGCCAGAGAATCCACATATGATCGAGTACCAAACCACGATTTTATGTTGCTCATGCTGAAGAGTTTCTGCTATACTACATTGAAATTCACTTTATTTTTGTCTTTTGGAGCATAAAGAGCATTTTATACTCTTCCCTTGCAATGAGGCCTGTACTAATAGGGCTTATAGAAAAAAGTCTTTGGAATTCACAAGTGGGGCACGAAATAAGCAATAAAACAGAAAAGTTAGCTGATGTTGGGCAAATATGCTATAAAAGCGATTACAATGGTACATTGTGACAGTTAATTGATTGTGTTAATTTGAGTAAGAAATGCCCAAATAAATTGGATCAGCATAGTTTTAGGTGTGGAAGACCCATCTGAGGGAGAACTGTTGCCAGAATACTACAGAAGGGAAACCGAGATGGAAGGCTTCTTCTGTTTCTTTGGAGGAGCGCTAGTCTTTGCCTTGGACATTGTCTCCTGGGTTCCAGCACAGACTCTTCAGCCTCCATCGTAGATCATTTAGCCTCCTGATACGGACTCATGTGGGACACTACACTGAGCTCCAGACTTTCCACTGGGCCTTCAGATCCCCAGCGCGCAGACAGCCCTTCTGCACTCTTCCACACCTGACTCTATAGGAGGCCACTGTAAGCCAATCTTGTAAATTCTTATACACTATTTGTGTATCTTACATGAAATCTGTTTCTCTAGTAAGCACTGACTGATACACATGCAGTAAGACACGTGTGGGGTGCTAAGTGTGGGCTATTAGTTGCAAACCTGTGTAATATACGGTTCTGGTCACTCTTCCCTCTGTCTCACTAACAGCATTGTCCTGGCTTTCTCCTCCATACCATTCACAAGTATAGCAGCACATGTTAGAACGCAATGTGCCCCATGAAACACTAGCAGAGACTTCTAAAGCAGCCATGGTGTTTCCCAGAAGACTGACACAACCACCGCCCAGTACCTTAGACTAGCTAAATCCTTTCTATTCTATTTTTTTTAAACCAGGAATGGAACTCAGGACCTTGCACTTGCCAGGCAGGCACCTTTCTCTCTGTTCTTTAGTCATATCTTCTGCTTGTGATACCCTAGCCAGAAGCCTCTCTTGACTCTTTATCACTCTTGACCCTTAACTGTAGTGGCTGTCCAGCCATTTCACTGGGACAGTCCACTGTCTTTGTCTCCCATTTAGTCTGTCTCCAGCACTAGAATATGAGCTTACAGAAGGCAGACTCTTTAAATACTGGAAACGTTAAAAAAAAAAAAAAACAGCAGTCATGAGTCATGTTTGTTAAAAAATTGTTTGTTGAATTAATGAACACACAGACAAACAAGAACATAATAAACAGGGGTTTAAATATGCCAAAGGTGCCCATTTACCAATCAGTCTGCTTAGACATCTCTCTTAGTGGGATGCGGTAGGCAGAATCTTGGCTACCACGATTGCAGTTCTGTTCCCTGGTCTTATGTCCATGAATATGTTATATTATCTGCCAAAAGGACTTTGCAGACTTAAGTAAGGTCACTGATGAGTTGCACTTAAAATAGCCATATTATTCTGGATTATTCTGGCAGGCCAGTGGAATCATCTGAACCCTTAAAAGTAGAATAGGAAGTCAAGAGAAATGTGGCAGAGAAGGAAGTGAGAGAGATTTGAAACACAGCCACATTAAAGAGGGAGACAAATGAAAAGCCCAAGAAGGAAATTAACTCTGCCAACAACCAATGAGCTTGGAGAAGGATCCCAAGCCCTATATGAGAATGACAGCACCAGATGATAACTTACTTTCAGTCTGGGGAAAGGGATACTGATCAGAGAATCCAGCTAGAATTCTAATTTACAAAAACAGAGACAGCAGATGTGTGATGTGTTCAGCTGCTGCATTTGTGGCGATGCATTCTGGCAGCAGCAGAACACTAATATAGGGGGTTTCCCAGATGTGGCAAGCTTAACACAGGGTTTGACTAAAAGCCTGGAACTGGGGAGGCGATCCCCTCCACAACTGGAAAGGGAGTAAAGAAGCAAGCAGAGAAAGGGAAGAAAGCTTATATAAAATGCATTAAGGAATATGTTTCCACTATGAGGAATGGAGTTCAAGCTTGTCTGCCTCTTTGAAATAAGAGAGCTGGGACTCTGACCTGCCAGTTCTCCACTGGCCAGGGACAGTAACTCTCTGCCACTTCCGGCCATTCTGCATTTCCTTCTCCCCTGCAGTATTTCCCCTAGGCCAGGAAAGTTACCTGATAATATAATTCTCCAGAAAGCCATCAGGGACTAGTGTTATCACTTGGGATTGTTATGCTTTTAGACGGTGCCTTACAGGGAACAAGTATTGCTTAGGTTCTCAATAATACACTCCCAGTGGAGGAATTTCTGATATGCACTGAATGGCAGAGGTTTTCTGCCACTACTATTGACATTATTTTTGCTCACTGGCACTCTTAATGGTGATAAATCCAAAGAATAAAAGCAAAACGTGATGCGTAGAGATATTCTAAGGATGCAGGTGACTCAATGGAGGAACTACCTCTTAGCTGAGGCACAATTTTACCTATGTTAGTTGTAATCTAATTCCGCATATACTTTCCATTGTTTCAAGACAATGTGAGTTCTACTTTAGACCATAGGAAAAGCTGTGGACAAAAAACGAGTTTTTCACAGCAAGGATAAACTGAATTATTCTGTGAAACTAATGTACTGAAAAATGGTACCCAAACCAAGCAAAGGGGGCTTAAAGGAGATGAATATAGGTTGTCAGGGGCAGGCACAAGTTTCAGATGAAACTTCCTTACACAAAACACAAAAGAGACCTTAAAACATTTCTTGTGAGTGGCATGTGTGGCAGTGCACACAAAAATCACAAATGAAATACTGTATTTTGTCTCACATGTGGCAAGAGTCATGAGAATACTTCTGCTGGGCTACCTCATGCACTACTGAGCACTGAATGTTTTAAATCTTACATCTCAAATGGATTTCTTTGGCTCTGGGCATACATGCATTGATTCATTCATTCATTCACTCATTCATGCAATACTCACAACCACCTGCGCTATTAATACTCCCATTTAAATATTTGCCTGGTCCCTGCTGCAAGCATATCCTAGCTTCTCCTGCTTCACAGTCAACATGCAGGGTGTTGGGGACCAAATGACAGCCTTTCCAGTAGCAAGGCAAGCAGCCACTGTTTCCTCTTAGCCTTGACTTGTGTCACGGCATCCAAGACTGGACACTTCTGGACACTTATTACAGGAATGGGTAGTGTTCAGCTTACCCAGTCCACCCTCACCTTACTCATCCTAGAAGCACTTCGGTTCGTAAATAAGTGAGATATTGTTTTATAAAAATCTTTGGAGGATGGGAGTATGGCTCAGTGATATGATGCTTGATGCTGAGGCCCTGAGCTTGATCCCCAGCACTGTAAAATAAAAACAAAACAAAACAATCTTTGGATCACTTCTCACATATTTAGGGAAAAAAAAGCCAAGCATTCCCAAACTTAAAATAAGGCATGACTATATAATTTTTATGTCATAGAGCACGAAGAACTTTTAAACTTACCTACTTTATTGAGTTTAACTACTTTCTTTACAAGTGGTATGAATGTGTCTCTCTATAAGAATGCATTGGAAACTTAATCCCCAGTGCAACAGTTTGCAGACATGTGGTCCCCTAGAAAGCGGTTAGGTCCTGAGGGCTCATGCGTGGGTTAATTCCATTATCTAGGGAGTGTGCTCCTGATGAAGGATGAGTCCAGGTCCTTGTTGTGCTCCCACACTCTCTCCCTTGCCCTGGGACAGACATCAGGATGCATGAAGGCCCCAACCAGATGTCAGTCTCTAGCTATTTCCCTCCTCAGGCTCCAGAACTGTAAGAAACAAATCTGTTCTTTATGAACTACTCAGCCTAGAGAATTTTGTTATAGTGGCACAAATGCACTAAGAAAAGTCTCTGAATCTGTTTCCCCAACTGTCAAATGGACCATTTCTGAATGTCTGTTCATGGGGCTGTTGTGAGGGCTAAGCAGAATAACGGGCAGAAAGGGCTTTGACCTGAGTCTGGAGCAATAAACAGCCCTCAATAAGTGTCAGTCATGCCGTTATCATCGCGTCTAACCACTTTCTAGCTCTTGGCTAGCGGCAAAGCTCCAGCTGGTGATGACACGGTGGTGCCAGCAAAGCTGAGGGAACTCCCTTCTAGTTCTCTAACCTGAGAGTCTTAGACTTGGCCTCTCCTACTGACCTCTGAGCCAGCCACCTGATTGCTTGTCACCACCTCTTTCACAGGGTGCCACATTTCTGGGGGATCATAAGTAAGATTTAAGGTCCGCATGATGGGACTGTCAAGTAGAATTCCTCTTCTCTTTGGCAAAACTGTCAAGACTTTCCAGAGCTGCCCTACAAGGAGACTATACCCTCAATGTTTCAAGTCGCTGCAGTAACAGTCGTGAAACTCACATTCTGTGTGCCAAGCTTCATCCTCAGAGTGGGGGCAACACAGCTGAATCAGCCCGGTTCCTGCTCTGGGGAAAGGCAGGCTGAAGTACCTTTCATGTTGCCAGAACAGAGATGAACTTGGAAAGAATAAATCAATCAACCCTAAAACTCAGAGTTGAAAAACAATTTGTAGCCTAGAATGAGTGGTGTCAATACAAGCCTCACTTTGGGTCAAATACTGGCCAGCTATCACTATTATATAATATCTATAATAAACATAGCACAACAGTACAAAAATATTTCTTCTTTCAAAGGAAATAGAGGAACACAGAAGCTGATCTCTAGCTCAGATAGATCGAGGTTTACTCCCTAGCTGGCTGCTTGCTAGCTGGGTTACTCAGTAAGTCACTAAACCATCTCAGCTTCATTTTTTCTTTATCTGTTTGATCATAGCCATTAACACGACCCACCTCAGAAACCTGCTCTCTGTGCTAAGTATGACGAGGCAGGTGATGCATGCATCACATACTGTGTTGATGAAAAAATGTTAAGTGGTTCTTATTATTAAAGTGTCCCAAAACTTACTATGTAGATTTTCAGGCCACAGTTCACCAAAAAGCTTCTAAAGGAGTCACAGAAGGAAGAGGTTTAATATTTTCTAATGGAAAGCATTTCAGAGTCAACATACACAACTTGCTTCCAAAAACCTTCCAGGGTCTCTCCCTCTGCTCAGGCTCACAGGAAGGGACCTGCCTTTTCGGAGACTAGAGTACACTTCAAGGTTGGCACGAGTACTAGCTAATGTGGGTCACCCCATGGAAATTCTTCTTTTTCTTTTTTTCATTAACTTTTAATGGTCCTCCCTCTGCTGGGCATTCAGGGCTTTGGTTTGAAGTGAATGCACTCAAATAAACATCTTTTGGTGCCAGAACTGCCATGGGCACATACTTTTCTTTCAATGGCCTGGGAAGTGGTTTGTTAAACTATTGTTCTCGATTAGAAACTCATGTGTTTGTTCAGTCCAATATGGGTCGCTGCTTTGAGTGAAAGATCCCCTTGACATGGCAAAACCTCTACTTGTGACAAGCTTGTGCCAAGTATGTCTTAACCAGATGCAGGCCCGGGTTTGATTAGCAGCCACTGAATTCCATGTAAAATCAGATAATGATGATTTTTCTCCTCTCTGCTGAGCAAATATCCTCCGCTTTTAATCAAGTCTATATATGAAAGACCTCTGTATAAATAACTCCATGCTGCACAATGGTTTTAAAACTATGGTTCATCTCAACTTTCTTGACCTCTGACTATTTAATCTGAGAAAGACCTGTGCAATACCAACTAAAAATAAAGAGACTACAATATTTGTTTTGGCAGATTCCATATAGATATAATAGAGTGACATGTGGTGAGTGGAAATTCTCTACCACACATGAAGAGAAGAGAAAGAAAAGGCTCTGGAACCCAGTTTCGTTCCCCCGCTTGTGGGCTAGCATTTATTGGCTAACGATGATACTAGGACTGCAAAGACGCGCTGGTTTGGAATGCTGTACCAGATTCCACAGCTGTGTACAGAAACCTCCTTCTCTGCCCCTTCAGATGTTCAAAGAGTCCAAGTGCAAACCTGAGAAACATGATCCATTTCAGAGGGGCTGGAGTCTCAGCCAGGGCTTCCTTTCCTTTCTTGTGGGCACAGTTTGGGTGTCTGAAGTTAATTATTTGCAGGTGCATTTTGACTGTACGCAGTGGAATCCCAATTAGCCTCTTGCAGGTGTAATTAGCCATTTCCACTTCATTTCTAGGGGGCAAGTGGATAATCGTACTCTCAAGGTGGTTATGATCCCAGACCCTATCTAACAGAAGGCCTATTATAGACTGCTGTCTGGCTATCAGGCTGCACCAAAGAGGACGCTGGGCATTCAGGAGTTCATGTCAGGTGTGCAGCTGGAATCTGAAAGTGGCGCTCCACAGAGAGAGGGTGGAGTTAGGGATTCTCTCTGGTTTTAGAGCAACAAATCAGGAACAAGGAACAGGGATGAAGGAATAAGGACTACAGTATTCTCTGGGGCAAAGGGAGTAGAAAAGCTCTGTAAAAGCTCTGGGCTGATGGCACTCAGTATTTCAAGTGAAACTAGTTCCAAGTTGGAAGTAGACCAGAACTATAGAATTAACCTTTTTTATGACCACAGAAGCAACTCAGGGAGAAAGAAAAATAATTCTCTCATAACATTCCTGTAAGTTTTCCACAAAGCATTTTTACACAAATTATCTCACGTCAGGTCATGTACTAAAGTCATAATATTCAAAATGTAATAGCTGTACTTACCGAGTTCTCACTGTGTTCTGACAATATTCTGCAAGTATGTATGTGTTCAACTAATGCTTTGAACAGACCACTTCAAAGAATTAAGATACCCATTTTAAAGTTTAATTGAGGCAAAGAAAAGTGAAGAGACACACTCAAGATCATATGGTTTGTAAACAATGAGCCTCATTTCAAAGTCACACGGGCTAGCTTCAGCCACTTGTTACCTTGCTGCTCAAGATGTGAAAAATTTTAAGTGAGAAAATGGAATCAGGCATTTAGGGACATGCTTATCAGGACAGATCTACACAGGATGCTTCACTTGGGTGTTCATGTGTTGCCCATCCATTCAATAATGCAAGGAATGCTGGCTGAGCGCTGTGATCCAGCCACTCTGCCGGGCTCCAGCCTAAGGGAGAAGGGCCCCGCCTTCCTGGCACAAATGCCAGGTAAACGTTCTCCATGTAGAAATTTCCTTGGCTACTTGCTTAATGTGAGGAAGGGGAGAGGAAAGAGCAAGTGAAGAGGGAAGGACAGAGATGGCGGGAGCAGGGGCAAGAGGTGCAGAGGCGGTGAGGGAGGAGGGGGGCAGGGGCTAGGGCAGGGGGACAGGGCAAGAGGGCTCAGTGATGACTAGTTTGTCTTCTGAGAGTGAGCCTTTTCCCCGGAAAGGGAAGTCACAGTAAGCAAGCAGGGGGGCTGGGCTGAGTGGTGCCGGAGAAAGCCTCGTGGCACCTCGTGGTGCTCATCTTCCTGCTTTAACGACAGGCACAGGCATCACCCTGGATGGACAAAAGTATTCCCCACGGAGAAAAGCCCGAACTGACTCCGTGTCACTGGTTGCTGTAGTCTGTGAAGGACTAATCCTCAAGGACTGAGTTCGAGGCAGCCCCTCCAATGCATGGCAGTGGTCTTGGTAAGAGTCCTTAGACGAGAGGGGCAAGTGCTTCTGGGACAAGTTCTATTGCTCCATGTCCTTACTGACTCACCACCTATATTTTATCATCTTTTAGTGATATTTTAACAGCATAATTACACATTTACCCACTATTAGACTGACAAAGACAATGAACAGTAATGCTTCCTAAAGGATGTACAAAGCTTGAGAGAGCACCAGCACCAAAAGATACCTAAGCAGCATTCCCTGATGAGATTGAAGGTCATTGTCAATACAGCTGACCTGGTATATGCTAAAGTGTTCACGCAGACCATCATTCTGGCCTCATGCTGAACTTATGAATATCTGTGTATCTACAAACCCAGTAAGAGCTAAAACACGTCAAGAATTTCTATGCATCTCACACTGTGCAAAGCACTTCATGGAGACTATCTGTTAGTGGAAAACATTTCATAATAATTGGTAGATACCATAGATTGGGGCTTAGAGAAGACTCGTGCCTTGCCCAAGGGGCTGCAGCTGGCAAGTGTCAGGGCAGACAGAAAGTGTGTGCACTCTGATGTGTCCACACCATACCGCCTGTGTGCACATGGAGTTGGTTTGACAGTGAACTTTCCTTTGATGTCTCCTAGGACCTCACTTAAAACTTCAACCATATTTTCTTTTTCTGAGAGTGTTAAGGATATTTCCACCATAAAAGTCTCCTTTGCTTTACAGATTTCATTAAATACCTGGACATTTATCCTACTGGTTTATGAAAGCCTTGCAAGAGGACATTTTAAAGTGCCCTGAGATTTGAACTTGGCATGGTGTTAATTATCTAAGAAGTTTTGACCTTGGCATGTTGACACTCATCCAAAATAATTTCCTTTTAAGATCTTTACTTATTCTGCAAAGAATTTAAGATCAATCAACACTTGAGGCCTGTTCATGCAATGTATGCTGTCACAACATAATCTTCAATTCAGTCTTTTACAGCTGAGACACATTACACCCGTTAGTTAAATTATCATGTCTTACTATGGATAGCACCAAAAGCAGGGTCTGGGCCCCCTACTTGTTTGCTTCATCTTCACCACTTGCTCTTATCATCAATTATACTGTTCTTGACTTGTAGGGATTTTTAATATTCACCGTGCTGCCCCAAATTGCCATGGTAGACTCTTTCCCCCATTCATATACCAGTCAGACATGGCCTTGCCAGTACCATCTTAGGTACAACGATGAAGTCAGGATCAGGTACCTCAGCAGTGTCTTCGTGCAGTGCCTTTCATTCCCATTTAAGATGTGAAGGAATCACTTGTTCTCTTTGTACAGAGTTAGCAGATTCAAACCAGGGCTATTTTAATGAGACATTTTATGTCCATTACAATTGAGCTGATCTCATGGGAAAGCTGGTTATGGGTCGTCAACATCTGAATGATCAAGCGACCTGAGAGTTCACTTGTTCCTGGACCTTAAATTCCCATCATCCAAGCTGGACCATATTCAATGTCCTTTGAAGACTCCAGAGGGAGAATATTATCTGCCTTCAGAGTGGACACAGAACTCTGACGACCCTATGACCACTGAGTCTCCCAGTGCCCATCATACCACGCCTTGCCAGTAAAATCTCAAGCCTCCGCTCCTTTCCTCCTTCCTCGGGGTGGGTACTTACTCAGCCTGGCTCATTTACAGTGCGTGTTCCTCCTTCTACTGAGCCCGCAACACGTGACTGGTTCAGAGGTATGCCTAGCACCCCAATGGGACACAGTTAGAGGCAAAAGAATTTGGAGCTGTTAGGCAACTGCACAAAGAGAACGTGCCCCCAATAGATGAGAAGAAAGCCAGAAGGCCAAATGATGAATGACAGGAGGGGCAGAACTCTGATGACCCTATGACCACTGAGTCTCCCTCTACTTCCTCCCCATTTATGAAGACTAATTCCCTCAAGCTACTGTAGGTTGAGTTTCTGTCAACTGCAGTGTACTCACTAGTAGAATAATTCATAACCTACTTTGGAATTGATTATATTTATGGTTAAAGACCTAAGTGAATGAGACAAATACTGATGAAGAGGACACACAGGAGCTTCAAAGGAGGTACCCAAAAGAGGTCTGGAGAGCTTCATGTTTTAAAGATCAACACCACAGCCATGGACATATGGCAGGAACCATAGATTAAGAATGGGAGGAAAAGGGATAAAGAAATGAAGTGAAAACTAAATGCTTAGTACAACCACTATGGAAACTATCTTGCAATATTTACTAAAATTGAAAATATAATTCCTTATGGGATATCAAATAGCAGTACTATTTCTAATGGCCTCAAACTTGTCACAACCCAAATGCCTATCAAGAAGGGATAAGATGAAAGATATACGATGAAATACTACACAATAATAAGAACTAATAGATACACACAACAAGGATGAATCTCATAAACATAATGTTGTTTTAAAGAAACTAGACACAAAGCAGTACATGTGATAGGATCTGATCCCATTTGCTCACAGTTCAGTAGGCAAATCTAATCTTTAGGGTTAGAAGTCTGGAGAGAGATTCTCCATGGGGATGTGGTGATGAGAAACGTGTAAGACAGAGCTACTACAGTGCTGGTCTTCAATGTCATAATGTGCATGCTAGTTTCATGGGTCAGCTGTTTGTATAAAATTCTCCAAATTGTACATATTTCTGTATACCTTTTTATAGGTATGTTAGCCTTAAATTAAAAGAAAAACCCTACTTCACAGTGTTGCAAGTAATGGGCTTGCTTTTGAAATGATTCTTCCATTTTGGATTTTGGACACTGTAGACGGTTGCCTCTCTTGGCCTTCTCAGTTCCATGTGTCTGTCTTTCTTTTTTCTGCCTTTCCTCCCTTTCAACAATCATGAGTTGCTTCAGGGCATGGAATCCCAGAGCTGTGCCACACTACGTAGCTTCACTTTTCTTTCACCTCTGATGATCCTCATCCACTCACCTTCCACCCAAGGAAGAGCCCTGACAGGACTACAAAAGGGATCCACTGAACAAGAATCTTGCTCTGGACCCAACAAGAGCACCTTCAATAAAAAACAAGAGGCAAAAGGTGTGGCAGACTATATACCAAACTATTTATTAAACTTACTTTATCTTCCTCCTGGTATGTAGCTAGGTTTCACTTCCCAGCCCACACTGTGCTTAGGGAGCCTTGTGACTGATTTCTGTTTAACAAAGCATGAATGAAAATTATGTGTACCACTTCCAGGATGGTCCTTATGTACCCATTTGTATCAACTGTTCAGGCTGCCATAACAAAATATCACAGCCAGGGTGCTCAAACAAACAAAAAAAGAAAACATTTTTTTTTTCACAGTTCCAGAGGCTTGAAGTTTAAGAACAAAGTGTTGGCAGGTTTGGTTTTTATGAGGTCTCTCTTTGTTTTGTGGATGTCCACCTTCTCGCTATGACCTTTTCTCTATGTACTTATACCCCTGCTCTTTCGGATATGCCCAAATTTCCTCTTCTTACAAGAACACCAGCTAGATTGGCCCCACCCTAACCTACCTCTTTAAGACCTAATCTCCAAATACAGCCACATTCTGGCATACTAGAAGTTAGGACTTCAATATGTGAATTGGCTAGGGGCATAATTTGGCCACATTGGGAATTCTCCAGGTTCTATCACCTTCTAACACCAGGAAGTGACATACAGGTGGTACTAGAAGCCATAACTTGAAGACAGACAACCTTCTATTGCTGTGGGTGCCACAAAAGTCATGTGAGAGCAAAGATTCCTTTTAACTTGACCTTCCTTGTGTTGTTTATGGGAGCAAAAAAAATGAACTCCTATATCAGCAAGAAACAAACTCCAGCATGTTTCAGCATTTGTACAATTTTAACTCTATGTGCTAAAACACTCAGTTGATTTTAACTGATATAAAGGACGAAGCATTTTTGGACGTTTTGCCAGAAATCAACCTGGGTGGAATGATTATTTATGGTGAGGGTTCTGAGGGCCCCCACAGCACTTTATCACCTCTAATGGCGTCACATGGTTCACATCAATGCTTCTCCGGGTGCTGTAAAAGCGTAGATTCCTAGGCCTCAACCCACACCCGCTCATCAAAATCTCAGTACATTTCGGGCCCTGGGTTTTTAATAAGCCTATATTTCATTCAGATGTATGATAAAATTTAAGAAGCACTGGCTTACCCTGTGGGCCTCTCTAATTTTAAATGAACATCAAATGGGCACGGCAAGGCTTTCCTTGCCTAACTGTGATTAGCTATTGAGATAAGTGTTTAGATTGTCTCTATGAAATTACAGAACATGTTCATTCACCTTTTATTTGCTCTCTGTTCTAGATAAATCAAATAATTCATCCTTCCCTTTAATCACCACTATTTTAGGATGATTTACCATTAGATGGAGATTTGACTTTAGCCATCAGTTTTTAATGATGACTTAATTGTAGTGTCTGTCTTGTTTACTTTTCTCTCATTGCTGAGACAAAATATCCACTGCCCAAAATTAAGGAAGGAAAGGTTTATTTAGCTCATAGTTTGTGGAGATTTCAGTCCATGATCAGCTGACTCCAAGGAAGGGGTCCAGGGCGCAAGGGCAACACTTCAAGGCAGCAGAAGACAGCAAAAGCAGCAAGAGCACAAGGGGAAGAACACACCCCTTATACCGTAAGCAGGCTAAGCCCACCCAGGGCCATGTAGCACTCACACCATCTCCGTACCTCCTCTTGCACAGGCTCAGGATGAATACAAAGCACCCTGGCCCCCTGCTATATCACTTACTTAACCTTCCAAACCTCTCAAATTGACACAACGAACACAATGAACATCCCAGAGCTGTAAGGGCAGGTCCTTTTCACCCCAGGATGCAGAACTGCTGGGTCACTGAGCCAAGCCTCTAGACTCCTCACATTGCTACAATCAACCACAATAGTAACTTTCACTTTTTTTAATAGATTCATAGTTGACGAAGAATTTTACCCAGGGATTACCAAGGAGAGAGAGAGCATAGCGTTCATCCTTATGTCCTCATTTTAAGCTGTGAGCAGGATTGTTTATCATTATAACGTGCGGTGTTATCATTACATGTGAGGTCCATGATGAGGCAGAGAAAGTGAACTACTTGCAGAACTTGGGTCAGGGTTTCCCAAACCGTGATGATGCTTTCTCAGGATTTTAATCATTGTTAATGAATAAAATGGTTCTATGATCAGAGTAATTGGAAAATATAATAGAAAGTTTAACAAACTTCTTTACCTAACTGATTAGGTTCTGAACTTTTAGGAGTAGGATATAACATGCAAATTTTCTAGACTTCCCAAAGAGTGTGTATATGTCTGTGTTTATATATCTCTGTGTAACTCAGTATGTCAGTGTTCTCCAGAGCACAAATGTCCATCTCAGAAAAGGTAGTAACTCTCTTTTCAGGGGAATTGGGTCTTACATATGCTAGGTATACCACTAAGCTCAGTCCAGACCCTACTCATAATGGTTACCTGAGCTGCTATCATGGTGTGTGTATTATAGGTTGTTGTGAGATTAATTTGAATAATCCAACTAGTTTATACAACAGAGCATGAAAGTTACCATTGTTTAATAATTTTCATTCATTGTTGTGTTAGATATTCTGCCCTCTCCATCCCACAAAAGGCTAAAACTGGGACTGAGAGAGTCTTAAATCATGGTAGGTTAGCAAGTCTAAGATTCCTAATTTCTGCTTAGTTCTTACTCCCCTGTTTATTCTGTAGAAAGTGTTTATTAAATGTATTTACCTATTTAGCAAAGTATTTATTTCTGACTTTATCTATAACTAGTTGGATAGTTCCAAAAAAATTTAAAATAGCTTTCAAATGGAATGACTGGTGAGTCACATGCTGGTCTGGGAAGGGTTCCAACTTTTCTGCCCCACTATCCGCGGGGCCAGTGGCTATCACCGCAGAATTGGCTAGAAGGAGAGGCCACAGAGCAGAGCATAGCCTGTTTCATTTTAACAACAGCTTTGCTTTTACTTGTTACTGACAATGACCTCCTTTACATTAGCAATGACCCCAGATGACTACCTTAACAAAAGGAAGTAACACTGCCTAATTGTTTTGATTCCTCTGCAACAATCCCCTCTTGAATTTCTCAAGAAGCATTCTTTCTCTATTCTTGTATGTGATATGTGATTCCTGGCTTTCTTCCAATATATTTATTCATTGCCTCAATGTGAGAAAAGAAAAGCGTAGGAGAGAGAGGGAAGGAGGGAGGGGGAGAAGAAGAGGGAGGGAGAGAGAAGGAGAGACAGGGAGAGGGAACACAAACAATTACATGGTCACAGTCAATCTCTAGCTTGCTCCGACAAATGCTACATTTAATTGTTCAGGAGTATCAATGCATAGGTGGGTAAAGGCAGTGATTCAACGGTAACTACAAAAATTTCATCTGTCAAGTTACATAGCAAGTTGTTACATTAGTATGTCTATTTCTCATATAATGAACAGAAACCTCCCTGAAAGCATGATCCTAGCCTCTTCCATGGTTACTGGTCCCTATGAATTCTATATTTCTTCATCCCCTTCTCTGAGAAATACTAGGTTTGAGTCTAAGAAAATGCCAGGAATTAGAACTGTATAATGTGGGGACCAGGAATAATGATGCTTATAAGCAATAAGTCCAGGAATCCAGGACAAATGCAGAGCTCCTCCTGAGAGACTGCAGTTGGGGCATTTGCAAACCTGTTCCATTCAAGAATCAATGTTGAGAAGCTATTCAACATTGCCCGTGTTCAGGACATCCATTGTTGTGACCAAATGGACTAAAAGCAGCTGGAAAGCTGTCAGCCAGTTTAAACCCTCATTTAGGGTAGTTACTGTGCTACCAACCATCAGTATATGGAAAAATCACTCAAGCACTAAGGGGCATGAAATAACAAGTTCTGAATTGAATTTTTAAATAACACAGGGAAAGCCACATAACAGCAGGCAACAGTAACCCGGTATGATGCCCTGAGACTTCCGCTGCTATCTAAGAGAGAATAGCCTACTTCTCTTACTGATTACAGCTAAATATATTGGAAAAAATACAAAAGCAACTTTCTGAGAACTCTTATGTACCAGCGGCCACCCATATAACTAAAATTCCTACAGAAACTTTATATTTCTGACCTGCTGAAATTTTTTAAAAAATCCAATATTCTCTAAGGATTCCAGCAGGATGAAAAGTCTAAACTACTCAACATTCAAAATTGAAATTAGAAAAAAAATGAAACATTAATGAAACATAACGTTTATTCTTTGAACAGGTCACTAAAGTTGATAAACCTCCAGTTGCACTTACCAAGAAAAAATTAGAAGACAGAAATTACACCCAGAATAAAGAAACCAATATCAGAAGAAATCACAAAATATGATTAAGGGTCTATAATTTTGTGTTCATCAATCTGGGAACACTAATGAAACAGACTAATTTCTTGAAAAAAAACCATAAAAACTCACTCAAAAAAATAACCCAAGTAACTTAATAAATGATACCCTTCCAGTCATTAAGGTAGCTTAATGTGGAAAAACCAAAAATTGCAAACTCAAAGATCTGAGGAGTACACAGAACAGTAAGAACAAGAAAGAAAGCAAAATATACGATAACCCAATTACTTAAAATCAATGATAGAGAAAAATGTCAAAAGCATTTTGCCAGAAGAAAACAGATCCATTACTTACAAATTAATACAGATAAAGATCACAGCAAATTTCTCATGAGAAACAATAAAAACTAGAACACAGCAAAGTAACATCTTGGAAAAGAGGATCAGTCAACACAGAATTCTGTTATCTGCAAAAAAAATTCTTCAAAATGAAAGTGAAATAAGAACTTATGCAGGTCACGAAAATGTAGGAAATTTATCACTAGAAGACTTATACCACATAAAATTGTAACTACATGGGCAATTATAAAAACTTTTTCTTACATTTTTTTCAAAGATAATTAACCATTTAACCATTTAAAGCAAATATTATAAAAATATATTGTGGCATTTATAATAAAATAGAAATAAAGTGGATTCCAGCAAAGGCACAAAAACCAGGAGAAAAAATACATAATACTATATGGTACTTACAGTATAGATGGAATAATATAATATCATTTGATGGTAGATTGTGGCAAATTAGAGACATATACTACAAATCTTAAAGTAACCCCTAAGTAATAAAAGAAAGAGCTAAATTATAAAAGCAGACAAGACAAAACTCAATTGAAAATATTTAGTTCACAAGAAAACAATGAAAAGAGGTACTAGGGAAAAGATAGGAGAGATGGAAAACAAACAGCAAGACAATATGTTTAAACCTGGCTATAGCAAAGAATCATATTAAATGCATTTGGCCTAATTACCTCCAATGAAAAGGCTGAGATTATCATATTGGCTTTCAAAAGCAGAACTTGAAAATATGCTGCCCACCAGCAATACACTGTAAGTATAAAGACACAAGTAAGAAAAAAGTGAAAAGTTGGGAAAAGATAATCTAATACTAGTGAACAGAAAATTAGAGTGGATCTCAGGACAAAGAATATTAACAAAGATGAAGATGATTATTCTACAATGAAAAAGAAGTCATTTAACCAAGAGCATGTAACAATCCTAAATGCTTGTGCTCTAAGTTAAAAAAAAAACTTCAAAATAAAAGAAGCAATCCCCACACCAGAACAAAATACTTGCAAATGACATATATAATAAGAAATCTAATACAGAATATATACAGAAGTTAAAAGTCAAAAATAAGAAAACAACCTAATACAAAATAGACAAAATATCTAAACATAAGCATATGAGAAGATATTAAGTGCATTAGTCTTAACAGAAAGGTAAACTAAAACTACAGTGATATCCACTAGATGGCTAAGTTAAAAAGTCTGACCATAGGAAGTGTTGGTAAAGATTTAGAGAAATAGGAATTCTAATACACTGAGGTTGGGAAAGTAAAATAGTGCAAACACTCTGGGCAAAAATAAACAATTTCTTACAAAGAAATATTTGCATATTAATGGTTACAGTAATTCTAATTATAAAACCCCTAAACTAGAAATAATCCAAATATTTAACAACAGATGAATGGATAAATATAATGTCAACACTGATGGCATACTAATAAGCAACAAGAGGGACCTAGCAACTCATATACTGTGGCTGAGTGGAAATAAGCAAGTCAAAAGAGTGTACATACTGTATGATTCTGCTTATTAAAAACTACAAACTCATCTATAGTGTAGTGACATAAAGTGTAATAAATATAAGCACTTGTCTGCGAGGGAGGGCAGAGGAGCCACGGACGGGTAGAAGTGATACACAATGGGAAATTTGGGGGAGTAATGAATGTAGTCACCATCTTGACTGCTTTACCTGTGTTGCCACATGTCAAAATGTACCAAGGTGTACACAGTAGATGTAGATTGTTACATGTCAATTACACCTAAATAAAGTCACTAAGACTTATTAGTTTTTAATACAATGCAAATTTTAATGACTCTGGTAACAAACAAAACAATAAAGCAGCTACCTTTTGCTGAGCATTTGCTATGTTCCAGGTGCTATGGTAAATGTTTTTCATGTGTTATATAACTTAATTCTTTTGTAAAAAGATGACAAAGACTGTTATACTTTCTTTTAAAGGGTGACAGAGAGAAATTCAATTTGCCCAAAGTCATTGTTGGGACAAGACTCTAGGAGTCAATGAATTTGATACAACCATCACAAAGAAACTTAAAACTCAGAGGCAGCACAAGGAGATAAGGATCTATCCTAGGACTAAGTTCAGAGTCCAAGTTACTAATTGTTTCACTGTATTGCATCTTCCTTGAAATTATTTGACAGAAACTTATCAGTTAGTGGTGACTGACCACACCTCTGCTAATTAACTGTGTATTTCTGGCCTCCATACTCAGTATGAATGAGGTTCAGGCTCATCATTCCTCAGTTTCTACTAACAACAACTGTTGCATGAATAAAGTGAATTAATCTCAAGGTTCTCACAAAATTTCTTCAAGTTAAAAAATGGTTGGGGGGGCGGTACTAGGGGAAATAGTTCAGTGGTAGAGTGCATGCCTAGCAAGCACAATGCCCTAGATTTGTTCCTGGAACCAAAAATGGGACAGAGAGGTGAAGGAAACTCAGAAGAACATTAAGAAACTTGCCTAAAGCCACAACTGTGAATAGTGGTGAGACTGGAAGTCAAACTTGGGTTGGCTAATTCCAGAGCTGCATGACTTGTGTCTCTCCAAAAATGAAGCTCAGAATCTGCCTGTCAAAAAATTACACTCTTGAAGACAACCACAAGAGGCTATGAAGTGCTGTGTAGATGAGCTGAGACAAGCTTACAAAGAAATGTGAGTGTCCCATTCCAGGCACAAGCAATGAATACTCAGCCTTCCTTGTCTCTGAAGACAACGCATTCCAAGCCCCAGTCCTATTGAAGAATAGAGGGGCTCTGCTACTCAGCTGTCCAGCACCCTTGCTATCTCAAGGTTAACTAATTATTTTCCTTTATAATTCACTGGAGACTGATAACTATTATTTCCCTGTCTAACACATACTGACAAGTACTCTGGTTAAATATAGGTTGCTAGGAATTATGATGGAAATATTTTAGGACAATTTTATCATGGGTATGTGGACTCAACATTCCAGAACTATCTCAATTACCTTAGGGGAATTAACATCTAGACTGAGAGAAAAACAAAAATTTCTCTTGTCCTAGATTAAGACTGAACAAGTAAGGCAGGATGTCAGGGCTTGCTGTCCATCTAGTTTTTTGTTGGTTTGTTTGGTTTTATTTGTTTGTTTTGGTTTGTTTCCTTGTTTTGAGACAGAGTCACACTAAGATTGGCTTTGAACTCATCATGTAGCCTAGGCTGGCCTTGAACTTGTGGTAATCCCCCTGCCACCTGTTTTATGGTCAGTAGATCAAAAGTCAGCACAGGAGTTTTCAGACATGATTCTAAGCAAGAAGGAAAACAAGAAAGATATGGAGTGAGAGAGAAATGAAGGACAGATCAGAATCCATAAATAAAGATCCATCATAAACACATCTGTAAAGTCTCAGAACCCACCTTGGGAGAGGTGCTGATTGTTCTCCTATATCCACTTTTCCCTTCCACAATCATGGACGTTTAGTTGACCTGTGGCCCTGGGCTAAGAAATGCATTTTCCAGCCTTCCTGAAACTCAGTGTGGCCTTGAGACCAAGTGCCACCAAGGGATGAGCACAGCAGTAACATACACAGCATCCAGGCTGTGTCCTTAGAGAAAGGGAGTACATTCTCCTCCATCCCTTGTTTCTCCGCTGGGAAGTAAAGGATAGGCTAGGTGGAGGGAAACTGTTTTGTACCGGCAATGGCAGAACGATAACATAAAAAGAAGCTGAGTCCCCATCACTGTCAAACCAGCATGTCATTCCTAGGTGGCCTATCTAGGCTTTGATGTAAGAAATAAACTATCTTCTCCAAACCACCAGTCTCTGACATCTCTCTCATATAGCAGACTGATTAAAGTCCCAATTAACATATTAGTTTCCACACTATTGATAATTAACATAATAATATTGAATTATGTTGATGGAAAACAGAACTGTATTTCATGGCATCAAATTCTTTTGAAACACTCTCCCTTAACCACCAGATGGCATAAATTCAAAAAGAGATCAATGTGTGATTTATTGTCACAGATTTAGATCCTCAAAAAAATGTAGTCAAGTTGCTGAGCCAGTTCAATTTGCCCTTGCAGCTCCTTTCAAAAGGTTTGCAATATTTCACTTTAAATGTGGATTGTTTGTGAGGAAGACCTTCTGAGGAAAAGCACAACTTCTACTCCCTTAATCCCAATGCCAAACTGGCCCCAGAGCTTCAGGTCAAGCCTGCGAGCTCCTTTCCTTGCAGAGGCTCTAGCTGCTACACTGGGTCACATTAGCTTTCCCCTTTAAATTTCCTTTTCATAAAGTTTGGAGCTCCATTATATCACAATGAAGTGTTACAAAACTATAAGTTAACAAATGTTTTCTGCTGTGCTTCATAAATTAGAATAAGGCAAAGACAGTGCATTTACACCCAATTTACTTCAGACCCTATTACCTACAGAACAACTTGTGAGTTCTCAGATAAAAGCAAATCATGGAAACCTTGCCAAAGGAAATGACCATTTCTTCAATTTCTTTCAAATATTACATACTAAATATTTCCCACAGAAGTATAAACATGCATAGGAGGAAGGTCCAATTGCACACAAAATGTACTATACACGTTCTACCATCACTTGGAAAGGTTGAACATATGCATTCTACATATGTATGCTTTTCTGCTCCTGGGAGTAAATGCAACAGAAATATGTGCATGTGTTCATTGAAATACAATTAGCAAACCATCAGAGCAGCACTATGTATAATAGTCCTTAAATGGAACGATCCCAAGCATCAAAGAAAACTAAAAATCAATGTGATATACCTGTGAACAACAATGGATTACTCCACAACAGTGAGATAAAACTGACTATAGTACACACAACCATTTGAGTGAATTTCATAAGCATAATACTATGTAAAAATAAATCTGAAAAATAGAACATGTACTAAATCACCCCACTAACAGTTCAAAACCAGGCAAAATTAACCTATGGAGTTAGAAATCATAATAACAATTATCTATAAGAAAAATGATAAGGCCATACTCTGCAGTACCCAAGATATTTTTAGTTGAGTGATGATTTCTAATCTAGGTGTGTTCACTTTGTGAACATTTATAAAGCTAAAGTCATACAAATTGTATAATTTCATGCATACATGCTACATCTCAATTTTTAAAACAATTTAAAGGAATATACAAATCCAAAATATAATCACTTTTATACTGAAATTATGAAAAAGTGTAAAAACACTGTTGCTTATCTCCATCTAAAACACTGACACTAAAAATATTACCAATATACCTATAAAATGGATATTATATTAGAGGGCAAAAAGAAACACTATAGAAAACAGGGCAAAATGGCAAAGCAAAACTGCTTAGAAAAATCTGCTAGCCACATTTTGATGTAACATTAACAATATAAAACTTCAGCTTAGAGCTCACACACACAGGCAGTCTGTGATGGGTGTTGGTGCGGCCATCTCCTGGCTTCTCTGTGTGGATTTAACTGACTGGAGAAGCAGAATCAGGTGGGCCACAGGGCCACGACACGCTGACAGCACGGTTCCCAGCAGGAGGCTGCCAAGAGAACCAAGTATTTCCCATCTATTTCTGGGGGCAGAGCAGGTGAGTGACGACCCTGCCCCCATTACTGTTTGAGTCTCCACCTGGTGTAGACAAGAGATCCTCACTCAGAAGGCTGGCAAACTGCTCTCACTGGAGTTCGCGCATGGGGCCTCCCTGAACGTACCCATCACTGAGTGAGGTACAGGCGCGGGCACTCCACAAGCTACTGACACTGCAGTTCGGGTCTGGGCTTTACCTGCATCCTGACCTCCTGGGGGTCGTGCACACAGACAGTCTGTGATCGCTGTTAGTGTGGCCCGCGTCCGGCTCCAGCACGCAGCCTGAAGTGACTGTAGACACAGGATCAGGTGGTCCACAAACTGTTGACCCTGCAGTTCATGTCTGGGTTTTGTTTGTATCTTGAACTGCCTGGGTACACAGGACCAATGTTCTGGGATTGCGTCAAAACTGCAACCAGATTCGGGGTCATACAGGTGCCCTGAACTGTGAGGAGTCACTGGATCAAACCATCTGCCATCACTTGACATCACAGTTCATGTATGAGATCTAGGAGAACTAGGTACACTGCACCATCTACTGTAAGACCCCAGCCTAAGCAGTGCATCTCAGCAGACATTGAGGGGTAGGCCTCAGTATCGACCACCAGGAAACTTAGGGCCACTAGCTACCTTTGCTGCACTGCCAGAGAAGAAGGAGATTGAGCATTCTGCCTCTGGCATCAAACATGACAAGGTGAAGGGCTAAAACACAATCTCAGAACTCCACCCCATTTAGAACAAGTCCAGGAGAAATCGACATAGGAGAACTTGGTACACACACCTGAAATTGCTAAAATGATTGCAGTGGAAGTAAAGAAGTAACTCCATCAGGCCACAGATGAGATCAGATAGAAATAATCTCTCAGGCAAAAAAATGAAAAGACAATAATAATGAATGAAATGCTCAGCACATCTAGAGAAGAAACTTAGAAAAATAGATGAACACAGGCAATGGATGGAAACGTTACATAAGTGATACAGGAATGAATTCGAACACATGAAATAGACTCAAAGAGATTTCTAGGAAATGAAAACTTCCACTGAAAGCTTGCAAAACTGCTTGAATGAAGTCGAAGGTAGAATTTCAGATCTAGTGATCATGAAAGGGTCTCTTAAAATGAATAAGGATCCAGGAAAAATCAACCCAACAGCTGCAAGACAAGGCAAAGAGAAATAATGTACGAGTAATTGGAGTCAATGAAACAGCAGGAGGCAACACAAATGACATAAAAAGAATATTTGCGGAAATAACATCAGAAAATTTCCCAAGCGTGGAAACAGAATCTGAGATACACATAAATGAGGCATATAGAACTCCTACTAGTCATAACCATAATAAAACTACACCCAGACATATAATAATCAAGATCCCACATCTCCAGCAAAAGAACAGAATATTAAAATATGCTAGACAAAAGAAACAGATCACCTATAAAGGAAAGCCCATCAGAATCACAGGAGACTTCTCAACACAAACCATCCAATCGAGAAGAGCTTGCAGCAAAGTATTACACGCTTCCAACCAAGCTTGATATATCCTGCCAAACTATCCTTCAAGTTTAATGGAGAAATAAAATATTTCCACAACAAACAGCAATGAAGAACTTCATGAGTGCCAAAGCATCCTTACAAGAAGTAGTAAAAGACATTCTAGACGGAGAAGAAAATGACTGCAATTTAAAGAATAACAATAGAAAGGAACCCTCAAAGAAGATCAAGCAAGTAAACAGGTAGAAAAAGTAAGAAACCAACAGCAAGTAAATAACCTAACAATGATAAGCCAACACATATTGGTTAAAACCATAAATGTAAATGGCCTCAATTCACCAGTCAAAAGAAACAGACTGGCAAACTGGATTAAGAAACAAAATCCAACAATATGCTGTATACAAGAAACACATTTTACTCAAAAGGAAATACAGAGACAGAAAGTCAAAGGATAGAAAAAGATCCTTTACGCAACAGAAACCCAGAAAAACGTGGGAGTAGCTATCATGTTTGCAGACAATGTAAACTTCAAACCAAGAACAATCAAAAGAGAGAAAGAAAGTCACTACATACGTGTTAGGGGAAAATCACAACAGGATGAGATAACAATCCTAAACATGTATGCACCAAATATCAGAGCACTAAACTACATAAAACAAATCTTAACAGACATGAAAACCCATATAATTAATAACACTATTGTAATAGAGGAACTACACACCCCTTTGACACAAAGAGATAGCTCAACTGGACAAAAAAATCAGCAAAGAAATAACAGACCTGAACCAAAGCTGCGAACAAATGGACTTAGAAGATGTATACAGACTGTTCCACTGCACAACACCAGAATACACAATTTTCTCAGCTGCACATGGGACTTTCTCTAAAATAGACCATATTCTAGACCATACAGCATACTTACCTAAATGCAAAACAATTGAAATTATCCCATGGAATATAAACTAAGAGACATGAAGGAAATCTGTTCTAAAACAAAGAACAGATGGGACGAGGGAAAGGAGAAAAGAAAGAGACAAAAATGTATGTATGTATATATGAATATACATATATGCAGGAGAGCTAACATGGTTCTACTATTGTATTATATCACTTAATGCTAAGAAATAATCGATGACGGGTTATTTGATCAA